>JARKIA010000271.1:0-221194 GCA_029289565.1 Mycena galericulata | reverse complement strand
CCGGTCCCAATTGCACTCTGAGAGGCCCGATCACGCAGCGAGCGTGTTGCAGCGCCGAGATCCAGTAAGGAAGCTTGCCCTGAGAATCATGTCCATGGTGAGAATAATTTCAGATTACGCCACCGTTCTGCCTTGACACTCTCGTCTTGACAGGATTGCCTCATTTTCTCCCCGTCGGCGAGTTACCCGTTGTAATCTGAATAGGCACTGAAATGGAGGCCTATACTAGCAGAAACTGTCACACTCACTGGATGGAGGTAATTATGGGAGGCACACCGAGCTGTGTTGAACGGCTAATTCCCATCCGCCCAGACTGCTTTGTAGTCTGAAAACGCCGGAGACGTCATTTCAACACAGAAGCGCTGCGAATCCACTTGAGATGAGTCGGATCGAGGCGTAAGATTTTGATATTATAGAAGTGGGCGTAAAAGATTGAGGATCGGGATTTCGTGCAAACGAATCAACTCATAGTAACCAGAAGATAGCGCTGTGAGTATGGAATGCAGCGAGTGGGACGTGTTTCGTTGTTGACGTATTTCTGCATCATGTGAGTAGATTGAAAAAGGAGAAAGACAGGGAAGATGCTGGGGGACACTTTGCGTGGCGCGAGCGGAGCGCAAGCACAGGTGGCATCGTGCGGTGACTGCGGTGGCACGGGTGCGTATGGAGGGGGTGAGGGAGGAATCCAGCGGATAGATGACGAGGAAGATCGGGGGCACATAGATAAGCCCAGGACATCCGATACAGGGAGGAAGTACGCATCTAACAAGTTAAACTTTGTCGATGACTCGATGGTGGAGAGAGTCAAGCATCGGATCACCGGCCCGCGCCACGTGGCTCTTCTCGCGCCGTCCACGTTGATCTCGTGGTAGGACTCTGAACTCTGCACCCGTCGACTCTTGCGCGCTTCAAATGCCTCTAATCTATGCTCAGAATGCAAGCAGTTTCGCGGCTCGACATTGGCATCCCGGATCCGCGACCAATATATCTTGGCTCGACTGTCACTACTCAACGGTCGGAACACTGGTATTTCTCTCTTCGCTCCACCCTACTCGTATGTTCAGTGTGTCTTCTCGCCCGTCGAGTCGGCGGCTTCCCTCATCAATTTCCTCCACGACTATTTCCAAATGTTCTAGGTTACAGCCGCTCGCAAGGTATTTGAGCAACGAAAACTGACGCTTATGCGCACAACGCGAAAGGTTAAGCAAGCCTGTATCTCTGTGCATAGTGTATTCCCCGGGATTTTGAGGGACCGGTGTAGCTCTAGGTTGATTTTGGAAGATTTGGATGCCAACTTGAAGCTCTGGCTTGGAGTGGTTATTATTCAACACCCCAGTTCGAGTTTGACGGGTACACCGGAACTTCCCGGTGCTTTGATGAATCCACTCGAAAACACTTATTCCTGACCACCAAAAATTGTCCACAACTCCAAAAAGCAACCCAGAGCTGGGGTGGCACGGTTACAAGGGTAGAATATGTGTCAAATGAGGTTGAGGAAGAATTCAACCGACCCGACCCGACCTGACCGGAACAACACTCTTCGCTCGCAATTATTGCGAGCGAAGCGAGCAATTATTCGCTAAAGGGCAACCAAATGCGGGAAACAAGGACAAATTCTACGACGTACCCGAGAACATCGGAATTCAAAGATCGCCCCCAAACTCATTCAAAAGGCCGAATTTGGTGGGGAAACTTGGGAATATGAATGTTATTGTTTAGACCTACCTTACTGTCCAAGATGGGTGGGTTCCTCCCACTTTTGAGAGTGTTTCTCTTTCTCGAGGCAATGCCACCGAGTGTCACGTGTTTTTTCTGTCTTCGAAGCGAGCACCCGGCGCGGTCGCGGATCTATTTTAAATGCGGGCGCATATCTACATATCGGCGAGCGCCGCACCGAGCTTACAATAGAGAGTTTGCGATGCGCCATTCGGACCACTGGATGGCTTTTGTTCTCGCTCCGACAGCCAAGTCAATCCGAAATCTTTTTAGGGCCCATAGAGGGCGCGAAGAGCATTCATTTGATGTATCTAAAGTCAGGCGATGGTAGGGAGAACCCATGGATAAGTTGTGATCTTTGGAGTCATCAGCCATCTGGTGGCTGCATCCAAAGTCGCTAATCTCTGGAATTTGTGTTACGTTCAGATACGCTCTCTCGGCTCGTGATATTTTTCAGTCAAGTGAGGTAGATTACAAGCTTATACAAGAGTGAACATAAATTTGTTTGGCTAATCCAAAGCATTCAGCCCCGTCAGTGAACATGGCAACACACTGCGGGTGATGTTTGTCGTGAACGCGGAGATATCGTCGCTCTGAATCATAGCCTCGTAGTCTTCAACGATACTTGCCGCCGCGGGATCCGCTGATGACAGAAGGGCTTAGCGCTTTCGAATGATAGACCAGTGGACTTACTAGAAGCTATGGGTCCGGCTATGGTGCTAAATTGGTTGACAAGGAGCTCCTGCATCGTAATACGATTATCACTATTGGCCGATCCACCGGTGGTAAGAGTTTGGTTTGCAGCAAGCAGGATCACCGTGGAATTATTGTTAACGGACACCGTCAAGTACTCGACGTAAACTTGAGAGTTGAGTGGCAATTTGTTGCTACGAAGGAGGTCTCCTCGAGGTATGAGAAGGTATCCCTCGCTGATGGCCGTTAGCCCAATGGTAGCAGCCCTGTGGGACAATTTGGTGAACGCTCATTGTAATGCCTGTGACTGTGTCACATACAATAAAGGGCCCAAACTTAGGACGCCAGGTTGAAGGCCAACAGCATTAGAGGCGCTATCTTCGTCCAGAACTACGGTGGTCTCAGAGCTGCTGTTGGCAATGGGTAAAGCGGCGACAACTCCCTAAAAAAAACATATTACGAAATTGCAGTGGTTGATTGAGGGAAAAATGATCCCAACCGCGGCAGCCGTTACAAGCAAATTAGCAGTGACAGAGGCCGGAGGTTCTGTAGTAAACTTGAGATACGAGTCCACCTCGCCTTGGTTGAGGGGGAAGTCATTCATGACCGAGACGTATGCGCCCATAGTTTGGTGAACTGGGAGGATGAGAAAAAAATTACATAGTGATCAAAGTACTTATACGTGTACCTCTTGACAGCCTAGTCCTGTAACTCAATTTAACAATGAATTTGTCGCACATTTAGACTCCAGGAATGCCGAGACATGTCCAGATTTTTCCGATTAGCATTGTGCTATGGATTCTGTGATTTGCCCTGAGACATAATGAACTTCGAAGTCGTTTCCGGGAGCTCACTGTGCCCTCTGTGATTTGCCCAGGGTCATCATGAACTTTTTTCCAACTTCAGCAATGAGCACGAGATCTTTTTTTTTTTTGCCTCATCAAGGATCTGTCGTGCATGGCATTTCCAGAGATTCTGTGATTTGCCCTGAGACATAATGAGCTTCGAAGTCGTGACCGAGAGCTCACTGTGCCCTCTGTGATTTGCCCTGGGTCATCATGAACTTTTTTCCAACTTCAGCAATGAGCACGAGATCTTTTTTTTTTTTGCCTCATCAAGGATCTGTCGTGCATGGCATTTCCAGAGATTCTGTGATTTGCCCTGGGTCGCCATGAACCTATTGGAAACTTCAGGTAGGTGGGTAGGTGGGTATGGTTATGATTTCGCGGCGCGCCAGATGGTAAACACTGATTTCCAGGAGTTTTCCCAGTCTATACAGACGGATTTTGCTGAGATTATATTCGCCTCATCAAGGACACATGATGCCTCTCTGAGTTTCTTTGCCTCATCGTGCCTAGATTCTTGATTATCCCTGGGACAAAATTATCAACCTTTCACAGGATACGCATGTCAACCTTCACGCTTGGCATTACAGCGGATTGTGTATTTACCCGGCCGAAGTTCTCCCGGATCCGTTTCAACTCTAGTTGCGAAATTTCAACTTGCATGGCGCTTCCCCTCCGAGAACTATAAGTATATCTGGCATCTATGCAGAAGACTTAGTTTTCCCTCAAAGACAATGGGATCTTATACTTCGGTTATGAACGACACTAGTGGCACTCTCTATATCACATATGCCCCTAACGTCGTGGCACTGGATGTGGTAGAAGTCGTTACTGCTGTGCTCGGTGTGATTGCCGCCGTGGCAACTGGTGCAGTCCTTGTCGTGGGTATCAGTTCCCCGATAATCATTGCAATGCTGGGCATCTCTGGGGGCTCTTTGAGTCTAGCCCAGTTGTTGTGAGTCATCTGAATCTCCACGAATCCACGATGCGAGACGCATTGTCATTGCAGAACCGCAGCCATCGATATTACAGCCAAAACGAGGGCTATCACGCCGTTGCGCCTGGAAAACTCATACCGCTCCGACAAATTGACTCTGAGCCTCATACACCAAGCCGACGTCAAACTGATAGAGCAGGTCAATTCTACGGCTATCGACATGTGGTCTGGAAGCTTCACAGTGTTCACAGGAGCCACAGCGGGGTCAGTCTCCGTTTAGCAGTCCAAACAATCTCGTTCACATTTCTCCTCTACTATAGCTCAACCAGGAGGTACCTGCTTAGCCAAGAGCTTTCTAAATTGAACTTCAAACTAGTCGTTATCCAGGACACCTGTGCGTTTTCCTTGAAGCAGGTTCGCCTCACATTTTTTGGAGTATTCTTGTAGCCGACGACGCAACTGGCCTGTTTCGAACTTCACGCTTGTGCACACGAATTCCGGGTTTGCAGAGAAACTTGCCTTGCAACAGTCCTGCTCGCTGGCGGAATTGGACTGAAGATTATTTTTTTTGGTATCGCTGTTGTTGTTGTATATGGTCTCCTCGAATATATTGCTTCTCAGATGTTTCTATCTGCGCGAAAACGGGCACGCGTCGTGGCTGCACCAGATGTCCAGGGAGACACCGCAATGATGAAATTGAAGAGCATGGCACGCACTCGCTGGCATCAGGCATGCTTTCAGTACCAGACTCGCAGAATATTGAAGGCACGAGCACGAGAGAAACCGCACCTCAGTAAATCCAACTCAATGAAATCGGCCACCGTACACTGCGGCACGGAGCAGCGCGCCTCAATAAAACCCACCCGTCTTCCCCGTACCAAACCGATCGCCAACCCCTTCGCCTCCTGTATCATCTTATTCCTCTTCCCATCGTCCATCAACCGTCCACTGAGCGTCATATGGTGATCGCGCTCCCAAATCCCCCCTCCTCGCGTCCTCCCCCACCGTGTCCGCCTCTCCGTCCTTGAGCGCATGCGCATGTATACCGACGACTCGACGAGCGCCGCGCCACGCCAGTGCAGGCGTATACGGCGATTTTATATATAAACAGCCTGTAGTTTAGAGGTATACAGTATTTAAAAAAACCCTCTAATTAGAGGTCGGGCTTTTATAGATAACATTAGAGGCACTCACGTGCTTGTTGTCACCTTCCTAATGGGGTCGTGTCCGCTGTGGCGGCATCGCTCGCATACTGCTCCGTGCACGGCGGGGCGCGTGGCAGTGCCCCCCGCCTCCAGCCAAAATTACTGGCTGCTCCCCGAATTATACACTGCCTCGATAGACCGATGAAGGATCGGATAATCAGGAGATAGGACTGAAAGACATACCTGCAGGAGCTCCTGGTCAGGAATGCTCTCCCCAGTCTGCACGGCGTCTCGTCGTCGTCGTACATTTGGCTGGCCGCCTTTGTATGCACGTATTTTCGATCACCTTCCGATCTCCGGATTTAACCGCGCACGGAGCAGATCGTGCCATCGTGTATCATTTCTTGGCTCGGCCCGATCCGCTCCCGCGGATCAGGCGCCACCTCGCCCAATCGGGCCAGATAAATCAATTCTCCTCCTGGGCACCCCGCTGCGTTAGGCGCGATATCACGCGACTTTCTCGTGTCTTAGCCAGCGCATTATATCTGCAGAATTTACTATTCCGTTCCCAGCATCTCAAGTAAAGGGATAAGGCTAAATTAATCTATTCTTAGCCTCATAATTCTTTCCCCACCGACGTTCTGCGCGAAATCACGCGTTATTCACGCGTCTGAGCCCGCAAATAATATAAAAAAAGCCTACAGTACACTCTGAAGGATTTACCGCTTCGAAATCAGGCTATTCTGATGCTTTCTTTGGTATTTCTTGAATTTCCTCCTCCCACGTTGCCCACCACATTTGCTGCGATATCGGGTCCATTTCCAGGTTGGACACATGCCTAGTAGTTGATATAAATCTCTGTTTACTATCTATGGTCCTCAATTACCATAACTTGATGTTAATTGAGATATTTGCTGGGTCCTCCCCGATCCTCCCTCATTGGTTCCGTACCACATTCCGCGTGATTTAACGTGTCCAGACCTTTTTCTAATATAAATTAAGTGTATTGAATGATTTGAAAGGTGAAATTCGGAGGGATAGGCTGGTGTCAATGGTTGCTTTCTAATTCCCCCCAAAAAACCCCATTTGGGGCTACTACTGCGTGAACCATCCTATTGTGTATTTCCACGCGTTTACACCTATGCATGACATATAATAACTATGTCAAACAGTCCAAAACCTCGAAAGGAGAAAGAAAAGCTGGTCTTAGCATTTACTTGCCGTTCCTCAGAAGTTTCCACCAAAACCCCACTTGGTGCCCAGAATGCGGGCACCATCGTATTGCGCGTTTGTTACCTATGTAGACCTCAGCATAGCATACAGTAGACGTATCAAACCATCTGGAACCTCAAACTGCCAGAAAACAGCTTGCATTCATGGTTGCCCACCGATCCTCAGAATTGTCCCCCAAAACACTGCTCAGTACTCCTGATGAGTGAACCATCGCATCGCGTGGTTTTTTGCGTGTCCAGACCTACACATTGCTTATAGTAGATGTAACGTTCGATCGGCAACTTCACAGAGCCCGGGAGGAGCTCACATTAGCGGTTACTCTCAGTTCCTCACAATTCCCCCCCTCAATGCTCGCACTGCGTGCGGTATCGTATCGCGTGATTTTGACGCGTGTATGCCTACGCATAGTATATAGTAAGTGTATGAAGACATCCGCCACGTCAAAGAGCCCGGGAGCAGCTCACATTAGCGGTTACTCTCAGTTCCTCAGAATTCCCCCCCCTCAGTGCTGCCACTCCGTGCAGTATCGTATCGCGTAATTTTGACGCGTCTAAACCTGCGCATAGCATATAATAGGTGTATCAAAACATCCGCAACGTCAAAGAGCCCAGGAGCAGCTCGCATTAGCTGTTACTCTCAGTTCCTCATAATTTTCCCCCCTCAGTGCTGTCACTGCGTGCAGTAGCATATCGCGTGTTTTTAACTCGTCTAAACCTATGCAATATATATAACTCAATTCGCACCCTCAAAGAGCCTGGGAGTAGCTCGCATTAGCGGTTGCTCGCCGTTCCTCATAATCCCCTGCCAAAACCCCCCTCAGTGCTGCCACTGCGTGCAGTATCGTATCGCGTAATTTTGACGCGTCTAGACCTACGCATAGCATACAGTAAGTGTATTAGAACATCTGCAACTGCAAAGAGCCCGGGTATAGCTTGCATTGGAGGTTGCTCGCCGTTCCTCATAATTGCCCACCAAAATCCGGCTCTGTGTTCCCACTGCATGCAGTATCGTATCGCGTGGTTTTGACGCTTCCAGACCTATGCACTGCATATAGAAAGTCCAACGTCCAATCTACAACTTCACACATCCCGGGAGTAGCTCGAATTAGCGTTTATTCGCAGTTCCTCTTAATTTCCCACCAAAGCCTCACTCAGTGCTCTCACTGTGGTACCATCTGGGTTTCACGCATCTAGACCTGTGAATAGTGTATAGTAAGTGCAAGACCCAATCTGTAATGGTGAGCGTCCAAGGGGTGGCTAATTTGGCAATAATTGGGTGTTCTTCATATCTCACATTCTTGGGCTCACTCTATCATCAATTCATACAGTCCATCCACTCTTCGGCCCAGGTGAGCTGTTTGCATGTCTCAAGATTATTTTTTTCTTCTCAAGCATTGGGAACTTGCTGTTGAATCATGCTCAACTGTAGTTTAGTTCCTCAAATTCGGTTCAGGACCACTGGAAGAATGTATCATGTAGTCGTTGTATTGGATTCCAACGACAAAATCTTGAGTTTGTAAATTTTGAAATCTGGAATAGAATGAGATTTTCACTTCTTGCAGGATATCTCAAGACTACTACACATGTCCTAGCTTGTGAATAAGCGTCTAACCCACTCTGTTGGTCATTTACACTGTGTATTCAACTTTGGCGTAATATGGTCCCAGAGCCTCAACCACTTGAAAAAATAGAGACCGGATACATCAGACTGCTTGGCACAATTGGTTTCAAGAAGTCACTCACTGAAAATGTGGGCACCAGGTCTCCGCATATTGAGGTATTCACTGTATCGTTTGTTCCTCATACCCACGTGACCTTTATTTCTGCCCATCAATTCCGAAAACTCTGTCCTAGCTCGTGAATAAATTTCAACACACTCATTGTGAACCCAACTCAGGATCATATTGTTTGTTCGGCAATAATTGGGTGTTTCTCATATTTCACGTTCCTGGGTTCACTCTATCAATTCATTCAGTCTACCCTTCCACCTAGGTGAGCTGTCTGCATTTCTCAAGATGATTGTTTTCTTCGCACACATTTGGAACTTTCTGTTCAATCATGCTAAACTGTACTTTAGTTCCTCGAATTCGGTTCAGGCCCACTGGAAGAATGTATCATAGGCTTTGTATCGATTTCCATCGACAAAATCTCGAATTTGAAAATTTTGAAATCTGGAATAAAGTGGGAATTGGACTTCTTTAAGGCTAGATTAAGACTACTACATGTCTCCTAGCTCTCCCATGAGCGTCGAACACACCCTGTTGGTCATTTTTACTGTGTATTCAACTTTTGCATAACATGGTCCTAGAACCTCAAGCGCTCAAAGAATTAGAGATCGAATGTGTCAGATGGCTTGGCAGTCATTCTTAAGAAGTCTCTCACCAAAAATGTGGGCACCAGGTCTTCACATATTGAGGTATTCAATGTTTTGCCCGTTCCTCAGACCCACGTGACCTTTATTTTTTGACCATCAATTCCAAAAACTCCTTTTCCTTCCTCCTACTTACCTATTGCTTGCACATAAGTATCCAATACATCATTCTGATTCAAGTTTACTGTGTATTCAACTCAGGATCATATTTTATTTTAATTTGCATATTATGGTCCTAGAGCCTCAACCGCTGAAAGAAATAGGAACCGGATATGTCAGACGGCTTCGCAAAATCGATCTCAAGAAGTCCTCCACCGAAATTGTGGGCATCAGGGCTTTACATATTGAGGTATTCATTGTTTCGCTCGTTCCTCATCTCCACGTGACCTTCATTTCTGACCATCAATTCCGAAATGTCCCGCTCACAACAATAATTATAATATGAGAGAGTGACTGTTCGCTTTCAAATCCAAACTTTCACTCTGCATATACCACAACATCGGTGAAGACACCGTGGGTGGAAACCAGGGTGGAAATGCGCAAACCTCACCGAGGAAGATCTAGATCTGTGCTGAAATCCTAGGCTGATTCTCGAAAGAGGATCGTTGTGGCAAAGTTAAACACCGCCCTTTCTAATGTTTCCCTAGAGCTTTACATGTCAATTCTTCAACATCGTTGTCGGGAAGGGTGGTTCTTCGATCTCGGCAGGCTATCGGCCGTCTTCGATGGAATCACGCGGTCATTTGATTCTCTCGCCTGCTCATCAAAGTTTTGTGCGTCCAAAAAAATTCGTTTCCTGTCCCTACCAAGAGACTACAAGGCAAGAACTGCGGTGCATAATGTGCACATTTGTTCTGTGTCCGATTTTGAATGCGAAGATTCTCACTTTATGGGTATCAGTCGACATGGTTAAGCTTTCTCAGATATCCTATACAGTGAGACAATATATTAAATAAATGTCCCACAACGTCCAACGAGCAGAAACGTTTGTGTTCGAGACACTTTCGGCTATGTTTGATGGGATACCACGACTTCCGTGACCCGATCAGTGGCAGTGTTTAACAGATTTCTCTCTTCCCACCTTCACGAAAACACCTCAAAGATCGACTGTTTTATCCCGGATTGCTCCAAAGTTGAGTCCATACTCAATCCACTCGCTATTAGCACCATTTTCATCCATTTTGATGGTAGGTGATTCCATTTCTTCGCTTTATCTCACCAGGCTGTCCAGGCTTCTGGCGGCAGCTGCAGCGGCGCCTCGAGCTGGACAACCACTGCGATGGATCACATATATGTATGAATTGCTCCGGTGCTTTCTTTATTGTAATACAGGGCCGCTCAAAACCCCCCGATTGTTGTGACTCACCATCTGGCCATCGGCATTGGCAAGATCAGACGCTGACCGTGAGCAAGAGAGGGTTTCTGGGCAACTCGTACGTGCGTTACAATCTTCTGTTCATGTTTCCTGAACCGTCCAGCCTTCCAGCACGGGATAGTCGCACGAACATCGTTGTACGGTGCGGCATACACCGAACTCGCTGTTATGGGCATCCCGATGTCGTGCAAGGTGAGAGACTAGTCTTAACGAGCTTTATCAATATCACTCTCGGTGCTGTTCATTCTCGAAGCAGCGCAGGCGCAGCTCGGGAAACCGTGCCCACTGTGCATCGCAGAGCTGGGCAGGCGGTATCCGGGCGCCACAAACCTCGTAGTACCGTCCAGGAAATGCTGCCGGTGTCCCCCTCCTCTCCCCCCTCTCCCCGGATGCGTGCCTGTACGATCCCATTCAGCAAGCCGGTACACCCAAGCGCGCCACCGGCGCCTCATCCGCACTGTTTTTCTTCCGGATGCTGTATATGGCCCTCATACGGGCCGACTGCATTGGATATGCACGCGTGGCCGCGCTGCGCTGGCGGTATGCATGGGCAGGACGCACGGCGCTCTCATCGGATAGTTGCTGAGCTGCGAGCAGCGTGGGCATCTTACAGCGGGTCCAGCGTCTCTTCCCCGTGCATGGGTATATGCATCCTCCATTTGGCAGTGTCGTGCATGTGCGCCCGCGGCGGAAGCGAGAGGTGGTCCAGATCCACCGCGTGCTGCAAGAATATAATTAGTGCCTGTGTGGCACAATGTCTAAACTTTGTGTTTTTATTCTGCAATGTTTATCCTAGCAGTTCCATCTACAATTTTCATGACTTTTTGGGAAGGTTCCGTGCTCATCGTTACCGACGACGTCGAGACGGCTTTGATCGACGTGTTCCAAATACAGTAACCGAAATCACATCAAAGAGTCTGATGATTATCAATACACGCCTGCGAGCGACCAGTCCCGAGCACATCGCTCAAAGGTGGAGGGGGCTGCACGCATTGCAGCATATTGCTCATCCGAGTCAGCGGTCAATGACCCCAGGTCCGGGTGGCGGGGAGCAGCGGAGGCAAATTGAAGAATCACCGAGGTCTACATCACTTGGTAAATAATTTGTATTCTGTGGCCCCAACCGTGTTATTCGGATGCAGTTCTTATACGTGCGCGACCTTCATCACTCTCCCCATTATCCAGAATTTTTTCGTGATTTTTGTCTGTGTTTTGCTCGTCATCGTGGCCGCCGACGTCGAAAGTGCTTTGCTCATCGTGTTCCAAATGCGGATAATGATGGCAAATACGACCATACTCGCAGACGACGAGCTCGAGGTCTTCCTCGCCGTCTGATACGCTGTCGTCATCGCTAGGGAGGCACGTGAGTGCCTCTAAAGTATCAATGAATGACCGACCTACAATTAGAGGGTTTTTTCAAATATTGGTTGACCTCTAATTACAGGCCTTTATATATAACACCGCCAACCTCTGGTGGCCAGTGACGCCACGCGCGTCGCGCACACCACGTTTGCGTCTCCACCGTGACACCCTTGCGGTGCATGTCCGCGTTCACACTGGGGGCACCGAACGGGGCACTTGAAAGGCAAGTGCGATTCAGTCATGTACTCAGCATGTCCGTGTGACATGCCACAAAGGTCTTTGTGAGATTTACATTTTGTATTACCAAGGTATAACTAAGTGTCTAATTAAATACCACAAATGCAATAAAGACTTAATGTGCTTTTTGACCACACTCAGTGATTTTTTGGACCGGATTTGAAGACTGGGTGGGTGCGAGCGGCGAATAATGCCGAGCGAAGTCTTGATGGAGCCATGACAGCCGACGCAAGGAGCCGCGCCTATGTGACGACCTGGATCCACGGTTCTTTGATGCTTGCCGTCGCATTCGGCAGGGCCTGCACACCACGCACGTCACGGTCCCGCCCAAAACCGACGTCACGCAGCTGCCCGCCTCGCACTCAACCCACACCACGGAGCCACCCACGCCGTGCATGGCACCGCCACTGATCGGGGTCCAGACTACCGTTGCCCATGAAGGACATGGTCTGTTTTAGGAAATGTTGATCAAATTTTGCTGTTGGGGTCCGAGTCGGCGCCATCTGCCGACCAGTCACAGCGTTACTGTGCAGTCAGCACCTCAGACTCATCCACCACTGCACGCCCACACCCTCACATGATTGCTAACATTTGCGCGTCTTGGTCGTGTCGGCTGCCCGCATACCTGAGCAATACCTGAGTACAATGCCGGTTTCTTGTACTAGGCACAGTGTTTTAAATATTCAATAGATAATTTGGGGTATTCATTAACGTCTCTGCTTGCACACAGGTGACCCGTTTTATTTGGTGTACTCTGAGGCCCTTACACGATGAGGGATTGCTGTGCCCTGCCAGTGAGATAAGCCCTGTATCCAGATTCTCTGAGTCCGGAAACCTTGTGACTTGAATTTTCTCTCTGTCATGTAGGTACAGACACTGCCGAAGGCCTTGGTTCCCCTGAGGACATGGTCTACTAGTTTTCCACGTGAAAAAACTTCCCTTTGATCATGCATGTCTGCAGGGAGTGCAGTGTAGAATTCTACGGCCTGGCTGACGACGGACGGCCATGTAACAAATGTACAATGCTTGCGATGATCACCTCAGATGTCGAGAAGACCGTTATACAAGTGAGTCCGCCCTCCATTCCCAATCCCATGCTCAAAGTATTGAATCTGTTGGATAGGAAAAAGCTCAGTGCCAAAGTTACTCGCTTGTATACGGTCAACTGCATCTTCCCTTATTATGCCATAGTTGCTGTGGCTCTTATGGTGCTTCTCTAGCTCATCCCGTGTATTACACTTACTACTCATCTCTCCGCCAGTTTGTGCGGATTCAATCCCCGCTCAAATATCTCTATTACCCGGTGCCATTGACCAAATTCTCTCCCAGAAGTCAAGTGAATCTACCTCTGATATCTGGGGTCTCGTCAAAGGCCACAAACAAAATGTATCTCAACATCGTCTAGGTGTGCCCCGGGCTCAAAATCCTAGCCTCCTTAAAGCAACTGCTTCCCGGCTCAAGGGCACAGCTGGAATTGGTACAGGGATCACGTCAAAGGGCCAGCAATACTTATATTACCCAGGGACAATTCGAGACCAAAACATTGCAACTTAGGCTGATAGTTAACCAAGATGACCTGGCAAGTTTAAATTTTTTCATATGCGGCTTCAAATTAGAAGTAACACACTTCAACTAGGACAACGGAGATTTCTCAAGTTGTTGTTTGCACTGGCACTACAGTATGATCAGCAGGGATTTCCCTAGCGGAGAGGAAATTCACCTCATGGTGTGTTGTCAGATAGATTAGTGCCATTCAAAGTTCTCCTACTCGGCCTCCTACTCAGCTTCCTACTCATCTTCCTGAATCAAGTAGGAGTACAAGTAGGAGGTCGAGTAGGAGCCCGAGAAGGAGCTTCAGAGCCCCTTTTTGCAAAAAACTCTCCTACTCGCGCTCCTACTCAGTCTCCTACTCACATTTTGAGTGTGTTTTTGTGTTTTTTGGAGTAGGAAAGTTGTCCTACTTGTCTCCTACTCGTAAAATGGCTGGGGGTGGGTTTCAAAGATGTTCCTACTTGATCTCCTACTTGCTCTCCTACTGTGTCCATTTTTGCCATTTTACAGCCAAAAGTGCAAGTAGGAGACAAGTAGGAGGCACAGTAGGAGGCCGAGTAGGACAAACTTTGAACGACACTATTGTTGCACGAGTTTGTTCGTGCGTATGTCTTTAAATTGTTTATATTTGTAATTTAGTGCACTGGAAGTGTGTATATAAAGTGTGCATAGAAGATGGGGGCTTCTATGGATAATCGTTAAAATATTTGCCAGAACAGGCGAGATGGAGAACTCAGCTACACCAGCGCTTCATATCAAATACATTAGATTCGAATATTTCCCCCCTCCCGGAACACATTGCTGAAAAAATGATCAGCTTTGATCGTACATTGTCTCACACATGGGGGCCGGCTCTAGTCGGAAATCTGGGTCCTGAAATACTTTCGGGAGAGTCATGTGGTGCCCCAAACCTCCTGTATAGAGTCAAGAAGGCCACGGTGCAACAAAAGAAAGATAACTACAAACTTACACAGTTTGCCTAAAGTCTCATATGAAACTAGCAGCATAAGTAATTGTGCACACCAGGTTTACTCGAAACTATTACTGCTGTTGAGAAATGCTTAAAAGTCAATTTTAGAGAGCCAATGAACTGTTACGAAGGGAAGACTTCCACATTCTTTCAGGCATATTCATTTATAGATGAATGAGTCACTTTCAAAAGTGTGGGAGTGCTTTCAGGTCAAACTACTTGTATATTACACGTCCTTGGCTCACAAAAACGCGTCAAATCAGACCGATTAGAATACGGCGCGCCGAAGGACATTGTCGTGTCCGATCACGTGAGAACGCGATCAAATATCGATGGGTCACTGCAGTGGGCGCCAGTCCTAATTCGGTCGTGAATCAAACTCTACCAGTTCTATTCTATGCAAGTTGTGCAAGTTATCTGTATGCAAAGTAGGCATCTAATAGCAATTGATTATATTCAAAACTCAGTTGAGCATGGCTTCAGCCGATGTCCGTGAAGTCAGAATTGATCGGACGCTTGGACCGATTGCACGAGACATGGTCAGCACGTATGAGTAGGCTCAGTAGGCTTGTCACGGAGTGCCAGGACCCCAGGCCACCGCACAGATGGCATCACCAAATTGCCGAAAACAGACCATGTCCTTCATGGGCAACGGTACCAGACATCGTGGAATCCCATCAAACATAGCCGAAATTGTCTCGGAGACAGAAAGTTTGTACTCGTTGGACACTCTGCGACATTTTGTGAATCGTCTAAATAGATAGGATGTCTCGGAAATCTTAACCAAGTCAATCGGTACCTATAAAGTGAGGAAATCTTCACTGAAATTCTACCTATCAAGCTCGCGCAGGGAACAAAGGACTGATGATGGCGGGTCACGCCAAGAATATTAGATAAAGCCGGTGTCAAGTCCACGTGTGTACCCGACAAAGGCGGCGCACAGACGACGTGCGGGTGGGGCCGTATGTCGATAAAGACAATGTGCAGGGATAAGTGTGTGCTGACAAAGGTGTCGTGGGGGTGGGGCCGTGTACCAACAAAGGCGACGTGCGGGTGGGATCTTGTGTCGACAAAGGTGACATGCGGGTGAAGCCGTGTGTCGACAAAGGTGTGCCGGGAGGCGGTGCCATGCACGGCATGGGATGGGTACGGGGTGGCTGGCTCCGTGGTGTGGGTTGAGCGCGAGGAGCGCAGCTGCGTGACGTCGGGTTCGGGCGGGACTGTGACGTGCGTGGCGTGCAGGCCCGGCCGAATGCGACGGCAAGCATCAAAGAACCGTGGATCTCCTTGCGTCGGCTGTCATGGCTCCATCAAGACAGCTTCAAGACTTCGCTCGGCATCACTTGCCGCTCGCACCCACCCAGTCTTCAAATCCGGTCCAAAAAATCACTGAGTGTGGTCAAAAAGCATGTTAAGTATGGTGTTCACTTTGTACATTTAATAATTCATACACAAAGTGCGCACTCACACACAGTGTTCAATTTTTTTTACACACACAGAGTGTAGTGGGTTCACACACACAGTGTCGAGACCTCACACACACATTGTTTCCCTCAAATTCACACACAGTCTTACGGTTTCACACACATTCACTGGGTTTCGCACACCTTTCATCATTTTAGTACTACTGAGTTCCCGACGAATCTATGCTATCCCCAGTGCCCTCTTCAACTCTGTTACATGCCTGTCAATGATCTCCTCCTCCCCCCTCAGAATGCTGACCTTGTCCGGTGTGTCCTTCAAGCCGTCGCAAGTACGACGGTGACATTCCATGTTCATGCCGCCGCAATAGTAGGTTGGCAACTTTTCCAGAACCTTGGAGCCAGAAAGCTCCTCCTTGATCAAAGCTCCGAGGACGCCCCCAAGAGAGGTCCACATCTTGGCCCACTCAGACTGGCAGTAGGTGTGAGTATGGCACCCATTCCAGTGATTCACGTCCGGAATACGAGCAACTGCCAAACTCAGACGGAGATCGAGCACCTCCGCCTGAGCCCGTGCAAGTGCACGGTAGGCAGGCCAGCCCATGAGTTCCTCGTCTTCGGCGGAGATGTCCTTGATGGGGCAAGTCATCAACTCATCGAAACCGGTGGTAATCCAGTCAACAAAATGATAATCGAACCCCAACTTCAAGCGCAGGACCGGATTCAGGTCCGGGTGGTGATCCAAGTGATATCTAGAGTACGCTATGCCGCTCTCTACAACGAAGAAATGGCTGAGCTTCAGAACGGCACAGGCGGTCTCAAGGGAGGGTGCGTCTGTGGACCATCTATGGTGTTGTAAGCCTAAGCATACATTTATTAGTTGCCACCACTCACCCTTGCAAAAACATGAAGTCCAGGAATTTTTCAATCTCTGTGGCGGAAAATTGGGGGGGTAAACAGAGGGCCGTAGCATCACTAGTGCATTCGAGCCCAAGCTGCTTGGAACGCTCAAACCACTCCCTTGCATTCTCTGTCACCACCAGAGGAGGCTGCTTGGGATCTGGCAAGGTGAGCATGCCACGAAATAATTCACTTTGTCGGATAAGAGGTGCACGATAGACGTTGTACAGAGTTCCGTCTGAGGCCTGCAGAGAGGGTCATTGGCAAAAGTAATGACACACCAATTTATCTACACACCTTGATAGTCATGGTTCCCTCCTCGAAGTACAGCTGAGGGTGTCTGCTCATGGCTGAGGAAAGTCAAGTCGGTGGTGATCACATGCACTTTTGTACTCCTAACCGCCATGGCAACATTCAATTTTCCAGAGACGCTCCCTCCTCTGCCTCTAAATGACGATGCCAATGTAGTCACCGGCCGTCAAGTCCTGGACGACGCCTATGTTCGAGCACTCCAAGCCCTCCACCAGGAGGACAGTGACGCCTTGCGATACAAGCTTCTATCGTCAAATATCATCGACAATCTATTACCAGTTCTTGAAGGTTTGGCACTAGAAGTACCGAGGGATTGGGTGGACGAATGTGCCAATATCTTGGGTCCTCTTGTCTATGAACTTCAGATAGCGGCACTGGCAGCCGAAGGAGTGTAAGTCTCGGAAACCTGCTTAATTTAATCTAAACCCATACTCATCCATCTTCCGCAGAGAGCGGGATAATATTGTCCTGCTGGAACCGGTCACCAAGGAGCACACAGGGAAACGCGGCCGCCCCGCGAAGCACATAGATCCGGAGTACCTCAAAGAGGCTATGGCCTCCAACCGTAACATTAAACTGGGCACTCTTGCGGCAGCCCTCCGTGTCCACCGTCACACCTTGCGCAAGCGGCTGCGGGAGTTGGGATTGCTAAAAAAATTTGATGAAATTACTGATGATGAACTCGACTGGCTCACCCGCGAATACAAGGCCAAGAAACCAACATCTGGGCTCCGATATTTGCGTGGCCACTTCCGCCGAAACGGACTCCGGGTACAGAGGGAACGAGCGCGCAAGTCTCTCAAGAGAGTTGATGCTCTTGGCCAGGCTTTGAGGACGCGCCTTGCTATCTGTCGGCGCCGATATACAGTACCCCGACCCAACTACCTCTGGCATTGCGACGGGCATCACAAGCTTATTTGGTGGGGTATTGTGATTCATGGGTTTGTAGACGGTTTTTGTCGGACCGTAAGTGTCCCTTCTTTTGTTCCTGGTACTCCTCTCACCGCATTCAAGGTCACTGGGCTCAAAGCCAGCACCAACAATCTGGCTTCCACCGTCCTTGAGGTCTTTATGGATGCCATTCAACAGTATGGTACCCCATCTCGATTGCGTGGGGATAGAGGAGGTGAGAATACGAAGGTGGCAATATGGATGGTCATGCATAGAGGCTCCGGCCGCGCTTCCTTCATGTGGGGCTCGTGAGTCCCACTATCTCTTCCTGAGGTTTGTATTGATACATCGGATAGGTCTACACGCAACACCCGCATCGAACGGCTATGGGTGGAAGTGGGCACCCAGTTTGCCCGACGCTGGAGGGGTTTTTTCACCCGTCTAGGCCGCCTTCATCGACTGGATCGCAAGAACCCTGGCCATCTTTGGCTCCTGCATCTTCTATATCTCGATGAATTAAACCACGACTGCTTGGAATTTCAAGAGGAATGGAATCTACATCCTGTGAGGGGCCGTATGACTAGTGACCAAAGTCCTGCCGTGAGTCCAATTGATGTTCGCTCATTTACATCCGTTAAATTTAGTTGGTAGGATATCCGTTTTCTTGGCCGGTTAACAGAGGGTGTTTACCGCAACGACCCGCTGGATGGCATACATCCCGATGCTATCAACCGTTACTACGGCGTGGAGGGACCTCGGCTACAACGTCCCAGAAATCAGACAGGCGCTGGTCTAACCTCAGGCGACGAGCTGGAGGATGACGAGGACATCGAACCTACTGTGGAGGAACAGCTCGAGAATCGCATTCACGCAGACCTTGCACAGAATATTCGCCACCATCCTGTCAAGGTAGCCAAGCACCGCTCTCCGTTCAAAGATCCCGAGCTAGAAGACCATTTCCTCAAGATTTTAGAACAGCTCCTCTCTGGTCCGGTGACCGCCCCAGAAGATTACGGTGTTCGCGAGGATGAGTGGGAGGAGGAGGATTACCCGGAGATTGAGGTTTTCAGACCAGGGACCAAGGGGAAGGAGTTGACAGTAATCCTGCCTCGCGTGGATTGGTTTCCCCGCGCAGTGCGTTGGGCACAGGCTTTGGATCTTTTGTCGAGAGTGCTGCACGAATTGGGGGAGGACTCGGGCTCCAGTAGTGATGCTGTATCTAACGACTCGGGCGATGATTCTGACTAGGTAGGTATATCATTGAATTATGCATGGCTATCCATACTACAATGTACCAAAGTAGAGCAGAGACAGCGACTCACTTGGATAGATAAGTGGCAGCTATGAAGTCCCATGCCGTCGGATGCTACAACGTGGGGCGGGAGTCCTATACACCCCGGGCGTTCGTTAGTTCAAGGGAATAGAGCAATGATTGAAGGACTTACATCAAATCTGGCCCAGGGCCATTTTCGCGAAATCAGGTGGGAAGGTCGGCACGATGACGGCTTCTGCGGCGTCGGAGGGCCCGAGACGCATTACGTGGGGCCAGAGGGGGTCTTACAGACTCTGGGCGTTCGTTAGTTAAAGGGAATAGAGCAAAAACTGACTGACTTACATCGAATTTGGTCCAGGGCCATTTTCGCGAAATTAGGGGGGAAGGTCGACACGATGACGGCGTGCACGGCGTCGGAGGGCCCGGAACAAATAACGTGGGGCAGGAGGGGGTCTTATAGATGCTGGGCGTTCGTTAGGTCAAGGGAATAGGCCAAAAACTGACTGACTTACATCGAATTTGGTCCAGGGGGATTTTCGCAAAATCCACGGGAAAGGTCGGCCCGATGACGACGTCTGAGGCATCGGAGGGCCCGGAACAAATAACGTGGGGCGGGAGGGGGTCTTATAGATCCTGGGCGTTCGTTAGGTCAAGGGAATAGGCCAAAAACTGACTGACTTACATCGAATTTGGTCCAGGGGGATTTTTGAGCATCAAAATTGATCATGGGCCGATGACGGTGACGCATCCAGTTCAGAAATGGCGGGAAGGACGTGTTAGAACGTCGGAGAAGACTCGAACGTTCCTACAGGTAAGTTAGTTTAGCTGAAACACAAGAATAGACTGAGTTTGGACTTGCTTTTCCGGCTGAATAGAGCAATATATCTATCGGACAGGAGGCAAGGTGACAGCTTGGAGGATGCTTCAAGAGTTCATTGAGTAGTATAGGTTGATAGGCAGCGCATGTTGAGGCCTCCGACACGAGTTGCGCACAGGTAGAGGGTAAAAGAAGGATGCAAGACTCGATTTCCTTTTTGGGACATCAACAAACCTCTCTTCTCGTCCACCAACAACGCGTCGCGTTTGCGCGCTTGGCCTCAACATAACGGCGTGGGACTTGTGACTTGACGCGTCAAGGATTCACGGACGTCCGTGAATCTCCCGAGGCCTCCAATACCCATCTAATATCCTTCTGCTTTCGCTGTCGTAGCCCCCCATGCCGGATGTCTTTGTTCCTCCCGAGCTCGCTGCATCTTTTGTGGCGTACATGAATGCCCAAGGAGCCTTTCTGCCACCTACATTTACCGAACTGAGCTCCAGGCTGAGTGCTGCTCTTGCGGCCCCTAGTCCCACTCCCACTTCTGGCCAAGGCCTCGTAACTGTGACTCGGGGAGCATCCTCTGCTAGTACCTCGCGGATTGGGCGCGAGATGGTACCTCTACCTCGTTGGACATTTCCTCCCCGGAGGATTCGGAGCCTCCCGCCAGAGGATCGGTTAGGTGCGGACAATATTGAGCCTGGTGCGTATCTCTGCTATTCCTGTATTTCAAGTCTGGTAAGCTGATACATCGATTTAGCACTTCGCCACCTCACCCTTCCCGCTCTACCTCGAGCCCCTGGGCCATCCTCGGTTGTTCTTAGCTCGTCATTGTCACCAATACCTTCCCCTTCCGCAACCCTTACCCCTTCGCTGTTAACACCCATGTCTTCGTCGATACCTTTGTCAACATCCACATCTTCTCGTAGCGCGCGTAGGTCCCCGTTAGGCAGCTCCCCTACTCTGCAAGGCAACAATACACCAGGTTAGTGCCCCCAGAGATATATGATCTTCCAAGTTAATCATAAATTCCAGGACGCTTTCTATCCCCTCTCCGTCTAGACAGCGTGACTGCATCTCCGTTCGCATCCACCCTAGGAAAGCGTACTGCTGGGCACCTCGACGACCAGCTAAACAGCGATGAGGATGAAGAGGACGAGCAGCGCAGACATGAGGATACGGAGGATTGGTGTAGGCGCAAGGAAGAGACTCTCCGAGCTCACAGGGCTGGGACAGGCCTGAAGATTCGCCTTCCTTGTCTTGTGCCTGTGGCTGGGGGAGCGGGCGGAGGAGGGGGGGACGGTGGAGGAGGTGGTGGTGGGGGCAATCCCATTAATCTTTGGACGCCCGATTGCGCGCGTCGAGGGGATGCTGCCCATACGGGATCTGCCTCAGACATCGGCAATATGCCGTGCAACCAGCCCGGCTGCCACGCTTGTGAATATGGAGGGGGGCAGGAGGAGGAGGAAACAGGCGCTAGCGGAAGGGGGGAGGGGGCGTGGACACAACAACAGGGGCAAGGGGCAATGGGGAGGGGAAAGAATAACGGACAGGCTGGTCAGAGGAAGAGAGCGAGGAAGGAAAAGGTGGAGTGGCGATTAGATCCTGATGGAGGGCCAGCCATCACGGAGGGCGCTGGACTACTGCTGTCCAAGCTTCTAGCTATCTTTGGCCGGGCCCACCACAAGGATCTGGAAGACATACTAGTCGGGGAGCAGGGGGATTGTGCTCGGATAGACTCACACGATATGGTGTCTGTCGTCGCTCAGATAACCCAGCAGACAAATGACATCAGAGTGCGGGAGTTGCATTTAATGCTCAGCTTGATACAGCTGGCCTTGAACGTGGACAAGTACTCCTTCACTTCTTTTTTGTTTCCGCACTTGTCTGAACAAATTCCCCCAGTCTCAAAGCCGACGCCAAACTGAAGCATCTCCCCAGGGTGACTGGTAAATATTTGGCCCAGACCTACGCTCCTGGCGTTCATGAGAACACTTTTGCTGACTGGGTGAACCACGGCAAGAAACTCATGCTTCTGTGCGCTGGAGGTAGATGTCCTTAATCTCATTTCCTGTTCCCTTCCTCACTCCCCTCTTCAGGAAGTTTATATCTGCTCCCGATAATTGCGGCCTTGGATTTGCGTACTGAGATTACTCGTCGAACGGCGGAGAGTGACCTCCTATCCCTCGCATCTGCCTTGAGGAGAGTGAAGCGTGAGTGTGATTTAATCTACGTAGGATTTCTGATTCCAATGAGCCCCTTCAGACGGTATGTGGCTACCCATGGTACGCCGCATCATGATGCCCATTTTCCACATGCGAGGTGGCACCACGGGGTATATCCAGACACTGTGCCTACACCACAACAAGCCTCTGCCTGTGGGGGAGGAACCGTCGAGTGGTGAATCTTTTTTTTTCAGGGAGATAGCCCGGTCGGATGCTATCTTTGACAGCATCGAGACTCAGTAAGTCCCCATCTTCCTTCCAGTGTCGTGCTCCACTTATAGTCATCCAGATTCCCAAAACTGCATACTCGATCCTCTGAATGGGATAATGCGGCAGTCCCTTTGTGGAAGCCTCTCGAGGATCCTCATCTCGTGAAGCTGCTGGACGTCTATTCTATGTCGACACCCCTGAAGCTGGAGAAGACCCCATCTCCTGTAAACAAGAAGAATCGAGATACGTTCACTGAGACCCAAAGAGAGAACGCTACAGGCGCTCCTGTGGCAGAGAGTTTCGATGATCTCCAAGATCAGGTATGTCTATCTGCACCGTCCTATGCTCTGCCGCTAAATAGATATGGATAGCTAAATAGACTCCATGCGGGCGGCAAGACGAAGCCAGGCCAATATGTCTGCATATCTAGTGATATATTGGACGGGTAAGTTCATCCTTCTATTGTCCTGCTTTGCGCTATATCACAGTGAGTGAAGGCAAGCCCTCCACATCAAGGACGACAATGGCAAATTTCTAGCCTTGTTATTCGCGATCCCTGAAGAATATCGCCAGAGGCTGGATGATGCTATACAGCACATCCACACCTGTATGCCTGGCGAGTTACGCGAGGATGACTCCGCCCGGCCCAATTTCACCTTCAGGTCCTGCCACTTCTCCTGGTACGCCCGATACGGTGAAAAGGTGATAGATTCCTCCTTTTTGGGTATAAATCTAATGATGATTTCATTGCAGGGGACCGGAGCTCCTGACGCGCATCCAGACAATGTGCGTAAAGACCATAAGGGGCGGACCAATTTCGATCAACGCTACGTCCATACATCCAAGGAGATGAAGGATATGGAGCAGTACGCCATTTTGGCAGAGGCGTATTCGGACTTCTTCGAGCTTTTAAGAGTAGCGGTACGTTCTACCTATCTTCATCTTGGTTACCATCATCCGTATCTGACTGTATGGCAGCTCAAGAAGTTTTTACCCAAAGAGTACGATGAGCTGAGCATCTGTGTGGAGCATCTTCCACTGGACGCCTCCTCCCCTTGCTATCCGTTCGGGGGGTTTGTCGTGAATCTTCGTGCTTGCACATGGGCACACCGGGATGGCGGGGACAAGAAGCTGTGCCTTGTCATACCATTTGGAAAGTTCTCCGGTGGGGAGCTCTGTCTGTATGAGACGGGGTTTTCTTTTGATCTCAAGCTCGGAGATGTGTTGGCTTTCCCCTCCTGTGATCTGACACATTTCAATCTGCATTTCACAGGAGTGAGAGGAACTCTCGTCCTGCACTCTGATCGCCAGGGAGATAATTGGGTCAAAGATTGTAATGGATGGTCTGCTCAATTTGTTCGTCACTCATAGTCTCTCTTTTTTTTGTACAAGAATAAATTAATTCTAATTAATGGTACGGAAGTACATCCGTCTTGCTATCTTATCAAAATGGGAAGTGAGGGATCAACACGTAAAGACAGCGGGGGTCAGGGAGATAGGTCCAAAGCGGGGAAGTTGGAGAATAAATAAGGTGCATGAAAGTCCGACAATAGAATCAATAGAATCAATAAGGTGCAAGTCCGATGATAGATAGAAAGGCAAGTGTATGTAGTGATAAAGAACGTATAATTTCAAGCGCGGCCTTTACCCATCCTCTTAAAACGAGGGGCTTTGACCGGAAGAGAAGCAGCAGGCGCCAGAGGTGTCTCTCCATCCGCTCCATCCGTGTTTTGGGTCACGGATGGGATCACGGACGGTACAGAGTTGCTCTCGGGTCCAGGCGCGCCAAAGGGTGATGTCCACGTGAAAGGCGAAATCGCGGTGGCGATTCCAGTCATGGAAGTGGAAGAGCTGGCAATGGGAGGACCACCGAAGATGGAGGAGGAGGAGGTCTGTGGTGGCGGCGGTGGAGAGTGGATGGAAAAGTCGTCATAAAAGGAGGGAGGGTCCTCTTGAGGAGAGAAGGGTTGAAAGGATGGTGCGGGTGAGGGAGACTTGGTGCGAAGGGGAGATCTTCCACTTCCTGCAAGAGCAAAAGGAAAGAGCTCCTCATCGTCATCGCTGACCTCCACAATGTCTTTGGAAGACCCGGAGGGCCCAGCCTGGGGTTCTCCCTCAACATCGCTGCTTCCGGGAATAAAGAGGGCCTTCTTCTTGATAGCACCTGAAGACTCTGAGTCGATACTGGCAGAATGGGGACGGGGTTCCGTAACATACCAGAGGATAAGCGTGTCCGCATCTTTGCCGCCTTGCGCATATCAGATTCTTGGCCATCACTGTCAGCGTCGAGACCTGAGTCTGTCGGTCAGAGAATGAGATGAGGGAAACAAAACTGACGAACCGGGCTCAGCCTTGATCTTGAGTTTTTTCCGGTGTACTAGATAGAAGATTGTAAGGGTAGTAGTGAAACAGGTGTGGATACACGTACCAGACTTCCGTGGAGTCACGATAAGGTCCTCTGATGGCACGGTGTCCACCTCACTACCGAGATCGTCGCTATCCACTTGGTCCCAATTCTTCCAGCGGTGTTCAGGAATCTTAATCTTGGGCACTGGAGGGGATAATTAGTACTTCTGGTGAAAAGGATTCAATATCCATACCTATGTAGACCACACGATCCGTGACAGGCCGTCCCAAGACCTTGCAATGATTGGCCAGCTCTGCAGCTGTTGGGAAGGGATCCGAAGCCAGGGTGACTGATTGACGGTATACGATAGCGGCCAGCCAAAGCTGCTTTTTCTCGGGGGGGTCATTGGGACTTGCAAAGCGACTTTGCTGATGAGCGACAAAGGCCGTAGCCTTGGGAAATAGCCGGGCCATCTCCGCATTTGTTTCCCCATTATCCCAGGCAGTGTCAAGGGAGAGGGGCCTGCTAGGGGTGGACCACACAACAAGCCCAGCAGCCCGCATTTCCTCCAGCTCCTGTGGAGGGGGAAGCTTGACTCTTCGTAGTGTACCGTCCTTGAAGAAAATGTCAGACAGCAATAAAGAGTAAATGGCCTGGTAAATCTTACAGAGTAGAGGCCGCCGGGCAGACAAATGGCTTTGCCATATTTGACTATCTCCCCTGCGGGCTTTTGGGCGGGTTTGGGAGCAGCTTTACCCTGTAGATGGCATCAACAACATATGACAAAGGAGAGTTGCAGCGATACTTGCCTTCCCTTTTTTGCTTGGAGGTAGGTCTGTGCTGGTCTCTGACTTACGTTTTTTGGGACGAAGACCCGCGCTGGTTTCTGCCTCTGCCTCTGCCTGAGAGGCCTTGACAGAGCTGGAGAAGGAACCAAGCTTGGCTGCATCGCGGAAGCCCTTGACAAAAGAGGTGGCACTGGGCCTTTCCTCAGGATGCGCACTTTCGATGTGGTCGCAGTTGGTGCAACGGGTACGGTTGTCAGGGTCTACGTAGGTGTCTTTGGCTCGCAGGCAAATGCACTGCTTGCCATCAGCGTCAATGCCGCGACAGAGGGTAGGATCAGACATTTTGAAGAAGGAGGGAAAGGATTAGGTGACAGTAAGAGAGGAGTTTTTTTTCAGTGCCCGTGACCTATCCTGAAACACTGACTCAAGACTGCAGATTTGCTTCCGTCGGTGACCCAGACGGTGAGTAGAGTCCATACAGGCCTTCAGAAATTCATTGAAAAAGGTGGAAGTGATTTTATAAGTCCCCGATGCATAGTAGAGCCTTGAAAACTTCATCGGAGGGAGTTGCTAGCAGTATAACTGCACTTGCGATGGTCGGCGGACGATGATGGCGGGATGGCGGCGCTGAGAAACAGTGCCAAATATACCATATAAGGCAACTTACAACACTGTGTGTGCGACCGACCCGACACTGTGTGTGTGATGGCTGTACACTGTGTGTGTGATTATTTGTACAATGTGAACACCATAGTTAAGTCTTTATTGCATTTGTGGTATTTAATTAGACACTTAGTTATACCTTGGTAATACAAAATGTAAATCTCACAAAGACCTTTGTGGCATGTCACACGGACATGCCAAGTACATGACTGAATCGCACTTGCCTTTCAAGTGCCCCGTTCGGTGCCCCCAGTGTCACGTGCGCACGAGAGCTCCTCCGCGGCCCGCGGGGGGTTTAGCGCCCTGACGTGTGTGGGGCGCTTAGCGCTGGTCCGCGAGGCGCTGCTGGCGCTTGCGTCTTCGAGAGACTCGCACATCGGATCACCGGCCCCCGACACGTGGCTCTTCTTACTCTCTGCCTCCATCTCATTATCTCGCCCTAACCGTCGTGCTAGGCCTCTGAACTCTGCACCCGTCTCGCGCGCCTCTAATCCATGTTCAGAATCCAAGCAGTCTCACGGTACATTGGCATCTTGGATCCGCAACCAATATTCATGGCTCGACTGGCATTGCGCAACGGTCGGGACACTGGTATTTCTCTCGGATCCTCGCTCCACCTTACTCGTGTTTTCGGTCTCTTTTCGCTTGCTGAGCCAGCGTCTTCCTTCTTCCTTCTTCTCCGTGACCATTTTCCAAATGTTCCAGGCTAGCCGCTCGCAAGGTATTTGTTTTCGTCTTCCTGACAGTGCCGCGCCGACAATGTCGTATTGTAGAGGACAGTGGATGCGTCGGAAGACTGCGTGTCGCGTATATCCTGGTGTTCTCTTCGAGACCGTCATTGCTTTGGTATATCGCACGGAGAGTGTGCCCGACGCTCTTGCGCGCGAAACACCGAGGTTCCAAGAAATTTGGCGCGGCAGAATACGACAAAAGCCATGCTATTTTCGACTGGGAAACCAGCCACACTAGGAAACCAGCCACTTGGCATTTATTGAGTCAGGACCTTCACAAATGTGTGACGTTGGGGTTTGGGGAATGAATAGGACCTCTAACGATGGTCCATAGCGTTTCTCAACCGAAAGTGAGCTTCGGATCAAAAGTTGTGGCACGTGCAGTATCGGCTGAGATACTCCGAACACCGGATTCTTGCCCCCACACGACTGTCTTCACTCTTTCTCTACCAGTTCTCCATCTTTCGACGACTACCTGGGCTCGTTCTACTCTCACGATTCACGGCTTTAATCTCTGAGGGCTTCCAGCATGTACTCCCCCTTGAACTCTTGCTGTGGCCTGGATACACCTCGACTTCAGTGGCTCAGGCTTGCCACGTTCAATTCGGGCGACCCGTCAATGCTATGGGTCTGGGATTTGGCAAGGGTTTTTGGCCTTGAGCATCCTACAACTTAGTGTGTTCTAAAACTTTTCTCTCCCTCAATTCCCTTCTCACTGCTGTCGTCTACCCCAAACCACCAAAATTCGGTACCCGAGACATTTGTATTTTTTTGGCAAGTTGGCGGCATCTTGGTATGCGGGCAGGTGCTCGAGTATGTTTGAATACTTCTTATTGAATGATATGTGCCTCACTTTTGGCCGCCACCGCTGTTGGGCCCGATGCGGCGTCTGGGTAGTCCATGATGTGTGATTCCGCAGGTTGTGTATCCCTCACAAGCACATATTTTCTTCGACCCCATTGCATGTATCTAAACCTTAACCATACAGAATAGTCCCTAGACTCTCCCTGTATCATTCCTGAACCAAATTGCCATAAGTTTGCGCCTGTGGAACTTGAATAGCGGGGTGGCTGGTTTCCTAGTATTTGGTCTTGTTGGGGATGTCGCCGGAAATAAATTCGCCGCTTCATCGGCACTTCACGTAAAATCTTGAAATGGTGTTCAACTATTCGTAGGATACCAGCCTTTATTGTAACATATGGCGGACTGTATAGGGACAGTATGGCTCTCGAGAACCAGCCATGAAAGCTAAGGTGGCCGGTATCCCGGTCGAAAATAGTGGTGCATGGGTCCTCACCCTCTGTGAATCACTCCTGATTTTCTTCTGAACATTCGGGGTATTTATCGACACCATGCGTCATGTAATGGCTAAGGGTCACCCTCGGTGCGACTTTGTACGCAAAAGAGGTGTAGCCTAGCCTAACACCCAGGAATTTAAATCATACGAATTAAAATACCAGAATGATCAACTCGATGGAGAAGGCGAGATCATCAAAAGGAATTCTCGACCAACTCAGATTCTTTTGAATTCTATGTGTAACTCAAAATGCACATCACAGCCAACTCCATCCCAAATCCGTAAGGGTGCACAAGCAGTTGTTCATGCAGCTGCACTCCGTCTCCTCAACACATTACTTCAACATCCTCACGAGGATGTCAGCGGCTACACCTGCGAATTGTTGTTTCGCCTGGGGTACTTTGAATCCCATGTGGATATTATCTTGGACAGCAGTTCATGCGCTCGACCTCGACTCGCATCCCTTTTGCGGTATGTTCTCGTGGGTTGAAAGTTGAGTCGACCCCATACATTCTCTCAGTAGTGATCTTGACATCCAGTTTCGCACAATCGCTGCCCACGCTCTGGCCAACCTCGCGAAATGGTGAAAGGCCGCGAATGCGATATTCAAAACAGACATACTCCATCCAGCACGTCTCAGAATTGATTTAGTCCCCAAATTGCGATGTGCGGTGTAACACTGACTTAATTCTCGCGCAGCTCAGAGTGAATCCCGCCCTTCCAGCATTCGGCGCAGCTTGCGCTCTCATAGTAACGTAGCCGCTTTCTTCTGTGTGCCAGCCCGTTTCTCATGGTTTCAAATTCAAGTGCCTGCTTGTCGAGCGTCCCTTGAAGAAGCCAAGCGGTTATAAAATGCTTTCAAAGACCTGGATGGACTCAGTTTTTCTCGTTTGTGTATCGACTAACTAGAGGCCGGGCCATGCTGTATGGTGCAATTCATTCTTTCGATGTTCATCGGGGAATTGCCTTCTAACCATCGAAAACAGGTTGTGCACAAAAAAGTAGGTAGCAAAGCGGGGATATTCCTGCGTGCTCCCTTGAGGAACACGAGTGTTACAATCCATGCATCCCGTTGAGGAATGCAAGGATCCCGATTCGAACTAATATTCATCAAACATCCGCCCAATTAGGAGCTACCCACAACTTTACGCCGGAACACCAACAATATGGCACTGCTCCATCCCGGGGATCCGATGGATTCTGACCAACTTCCAACCCGCCTTGTCGAACACGTCCACGAAATTGGCGATCGTGCGCTCCTTTCCGCCTAGGTTGTGCATCTACCCATTAACAGGTCAGCAGATATTCTGATATTCTCCAATGCCAAATGCCAGGAGCGCCTCACCATCATGTCCCTAAAGTAGATCGCACTCGATGCGGCGCCGAAATTGGGGAGGAGCGGGGCAGGCGCGGTGGGGCGGGGGGCGCCGGGGATGGCCTTGATGCTCGCGGGTTCGTCGGCGACGGAGGGCACGATGTGCTCGATGAGGACGAGGTGCGTGGTCGGCTTGGCCGCGTCGGAGAGGCGCCGGAGGAGCTGGATCGTTTTTTCGTCGGACCAGTCGTGCGTGATGTGGCGCAGCAGGAAGGCGTCGGCGTCTTTCACGGGCTGTGGCAGGAAGAAATCGTGTGCTAGAGTAGAGAGAAGGGGAAGTTGATTTATACGGGGCGCAACGGTGAAATAGTTTCTGACCTTGGAATTCGACGAGGTTCTTCTCGGTGTGTTCGGGGAAGTTCTCCTGCCAGTGCTGCAGAGGGCTTGGTAACTCGAAACATAGTAGGGTAGGCTATGGCCACGTACCGCTTTCGCTTTCTCGAGCACGGGGCCGAAATCTTGGTTGACAACTCGAAGAGTAGGATACTTTCTGGCGATCGTCAATGAATTCGACCCCATCCCGCACCCGACATCGACGAGGACGCCGCCACTCGGCAGCTGGCTCCAATCGAATCCTTTACCGTTGTCGTGATTAGGAATTGACGGTCTTGGTTTCGATACATGTAAGGACGACATACCTTTAAAAATCGCGCCCAACGCGAGCTCACGCTGCGAATCGCTGTGCATGGCGATGTTGAAGCGATGCGCACGCTGTCTGTTTTCGGGACGCATCATCCAGTTGAAGAGCGGCTCGGCCGAGCTCACGCCGAGTGCGCGCTTCATGGGACTCTGCTCGCCGGTCGGATCTAGCACCGTTTCCGTGAGCAGCGAGAAACTCTTGAGTATCTCGTCTCCGCTTTATGTAAAGTGAATAGAACTGAGAGAGGAGGTTATAGAACGAGGAAGGGGAGATGCGCACAACATCTCTACGAGGGCTGCAGCGGCCGCAGTACCAGTAAGACGATCTTCCGGCCTAGATGTTAGGTAAGGGGAGATAGATCTAAAACAGCTTTCAAAATACCGACTTGTTGAAGAGGACAGCCGACGGTTTTCCTTTGTCAAGTGAAGAGGAAATTCGATTGTTGGCGAAGACATCGGGCGCGACCTCATGGAAGATATGATTCGTTGCAAGGAGCCTGAGCATACGCGCTTTATATGCGTTGGTTAGTGCCGTGCCATAAAGAGGAGAGGTAGACCTACCGAGTAGCTCTGGATTAACTTTGCTTGGGGAAGCTATTTCTTTCACATTGAGGCCCTATGTATTAAATCAGTTCAATTCGAAAGTCATTCAAATCCTTGGCTTCACCTGAGGTCCAGCTTCACGCAGTATCTCCACAACATTTAGTTCAGATACCGTGCGAAGGCACGCCAAGAGTGGGACCTATTCTCAAGTCAGCCGTGCTACGAAAGACAGAGCGGCTGATGTTACTCCGTCAGAGATGCTCAAAAGCGTGCTGATAGGGTCACGGGCAGTCGCCAGGAGTTGAGCTGCAGCAGCGACGAGTTGTGTCTTCGCGTCCATTACCGCAGGATCTTGACCCAAAGCCTCTGCCGGATCCTTAGGGTCCCACGGCTTGTCTAATGGGGGAGGAGTCGCATTTTCGGTGGCGTAAACACCCTCGATAGTGTCTACCGCCTGAGAAATCAAGTTGGCGAGAAGGCGCAGTGTAGAGATAGAAGTCATGGTCGAGAGTCGGCTTCAGATTGTCAGTGGCGCAAGTTGGATATATATACAATTTGAGCCACCTGCCGAAGGACGCGTACTGTATTCAAATGAGAATAGCGTGCGCACGGCCGCCAAGGAGCCAATTGAGCTGTGCCGCTCCGACGCGCGTTGAAGTAATCTGATAAGCGTCAAACTAATCTGATAAGCGCGAGATGCCCATCGATCAGGAGTCATTCGAGCTGACGATCCAGATCGGCAGCACCGATGCCGCACGGAGAATTGCTGATATTGGTAGCTATGCTTGACTGGCGCCGCCCAATAGATCGAGGGAAAATTGCTCTCGGCAGGGAATAGAGCGTATTTTCAGCTCCCTTGACGCAGTTTGAGGGCGAAATTCGATGGGGTCTAGAAATTTGATACCGTTGACTTGCCGAGTTTGCCAAAAGGCGTAAAAAATACTGGACAACCCGGGTTTTTTTTGTGGACGCACCACAATGGTCTCGAAGGTACTGGCCACTTTCAGAAGAGAAAGCGTACGGCGCAGATTGATTTTGGCTGTTGGGAAGGTCGGTTCCGGCACATCCATCATTTCTCTAACATAAGAATGATGGCCGATGCCAGAAATTTGGCCGTCGATTTTTGAGGGTGCAAATACGCTCTAATAAGAATCACTGAAAACCTGGTACAGCACAGAATGCAGTATTCTTTCTCTCCGAGCGCCTGGACGGATCCGAACCCAAACACGGCAGTATACGGCGTTGAATCCGTACATAAGGCAGGCAAAAGCAAGACGGATCAACTACGGATCGATGCGCCGTATTGTGCCGACCACGTGCCGATCGCCATTGCCGCCCATCCGCTCTCACCTTTCCTCCGTTGAGCCAATCTGGGTGCTCAATTTCCCCATTCTAGGCCTTTGTTCTCAATTCAGATGCTCGTACAGCACATAAATTACGCCGTAGGCAATTCCCGAAACCCATTGAATACTGGCCACAGTTCAAGTTCTTGATCTTGCCTGGCGGTGATCACCATCCGGTATTCCCGCACATATTCTCAGCCTCTGAGATATACCGTCAACACTCACATTGGTCTGATGGATATTCTTGATCGAAGGCTAACGCTGCACCCGGCGGCGCCGCGGATTCGGTTGCAACTCGACTTTCGGGACGATGCGGCAAGACGGTTCGCCGATTTCACCGAGATTGTGAGGCGAGGCATGCCCGAGATGTATAGCAGAGGGCGTGTGGTTTTCGAGACATGTGTGCAGCCGGAGGGAGCGGGTAATGTCTTTTCTCGGCTGTACTCCCGCCACCTTGTCAAGCTGTGATCTCCTATGTTATTACGGTAGCGCATGATCCGATGGACGTAATTCTGGAAGGCATTTTTTTTGAAGTGAATGAAGCAGAAGGCATCAAGCAGCCTAGACCGGTACAGTTTTCGAGCTGTGGTCTTGAAGCAGATAGGTACATCAATTTAAGTGCTCTCTGTCTACGAGACACTAGCGCAGTCACAGCCTCCAGTCGGAAATCAGTGGGAGTGTCTATGGGGATTTCTGCGACCTAGCTAAAGTGGTTCGGAGAGGCAACAACTCGTTGCAGACCAATGGGTGCGATTATGTTGTTTGAACTATTACGGGCTGGCTTGAATTTCTATAGCAATCATATTTGACTTCCGTGTACATTGAGACTGAATGAGGCCGTGCCGCTTGTCCTACCTTCTGAATACCAGGCATGTCCCAACTAATTAGGACGTGATCTGTCGGAACGGTCCGCTACCCTTGACACTCAGTGGCTGCGCAACCTTGAAAAAAATCTCCGAACTTTATAAGCGAATGTGAATTCTGTAATACGATATTTTAATATAGTGAATAAAACGACGCTGTCTAAATATCTATTGTCCAATGAAAGTGGCCATTCCTTGAAGATTGGTGTTGACTGTCCACGAAGCAAAATAAGCTGCTGACCAGGGAAGAGTACGACAGGCACTGACCTACAGGAAGACCGGCAGTCTTTGCCGGGCCAGCGATGTCGACGCGTTGATAGATTTCCGCCTTTCCCGGGCCATTCACCGAGAGGACCGTCAAGCCCGTGGCATTCGCCGCAAGAGTATAAATAAAGCTTCCATCGAAACTCGTCAGCGAGGGAGCTTCCTGTCATCAGGGTGCGCGTACTCATTCTTTCCAACCGTAGCGACCTCGGAGTCTATGGGACCGTCCGTCCCCAGGTTGTATTGCTGTCGAGGCGCACAAAACATCAACACAGGTGCAGATGCAATAACATAACCTTCTGCGCGAACTGACCTTCACAATGGTGCTGTTCAACGAAGGTGCAACATGTACCTCGGTGACTCGCGACAGCCCGACATCAATCATATAAAAATTGCCTGATTCCGGGCTGAAGGCCGACCAGCAGTTGGCTTTTTGGCCAGCGATGCCAGTCGACACTCCCGCCGGCTTCGGCTCCGCATTGAGGTTGAAGACATCATAGCCGACACCGGGATCCGCTACAACGAGCGCGTTCTGCCCGGGCACGTAGATGAGGGAGAAAGGTGTGACTCCCCCGCCAATCGTGGAGAAGTTGCTGGATAGGGAGCCGTCAGAGTTAATATCCCACACCGCAAGCCGGGCGGCCTTCACAGAAACGATGAGCTGTTTTTCGTCCTTGCTGAAGATGATCTGGCTGGGGGTGTTGGGGGGACCGGTGGCCTATCTGATGTCAGTAATTTACACCATCGCGAATGGGAGAAAACGAACAGGGGTGGTCTGGTTAAGCACGAGAGACCGCACGGAATTCTTTATCGGGGTCAACCCCACTTTGGGATCAAAGTTGTAACAGCTGCGCAGGGGGCGGTTCAAACTCCAGGCGAGACGGATTAGAGAGAACACACCTGACGCCGTTGATCTTTCCACCGTTTACAACGCAGACACGAGTTCCTGCTTTATTGATGGCGAGAGAGGTCGGGAACTCCCCACCGCTTGAAACGGGCTTTCCGATGATAGTTAACTGACCAGGGTTGAAGGGGTCGATGGCGAACACCGAGATAGTATTTGAGCCCGCCTGATGGACAGCAAATGAGCCTGAATTCACGATGGGCCAGATTTTTTTCATCACACATACGTTGACGTTGGCAACAAATCTTTGAGTAGGTGACACACCAACGGACCCTTGGCTGAACAACGGATCTAAACCAGGCGGAGCAGGAAGCCCGTGCGCCCCCGCGCCCTCCGTGTAAATTGCTTCATACAATGCCTAACAAGCTTCAACCTCAAAATCACCGTAGATGTCAGGAACTCACCAGTTTGCCGTCGGACCCAATGGTCGCAGAGACAAGATAATTTCCGGTGGGCATGTTCGTCATGACTGTAATTGATTATCGATTATTACTTGTTGTGTGCAAGAAGGTGGAAACTCACAATACGCTGCCCCGACGACCGCTGTATGACTGGAGCCTGTGGATAGGGACATTCGAGGAGGAGCATCGCGCTTCATCGCTGCCGAGGCCAGCACAGAAAACGCGACAAAGAAGAGGGGAGACTTCATAGTAAAGATGGGAAGTGGGCGAGGATGAAAAAGGAGGAAAACAGTGAAGGAAAACAGCGGCACTGGGGGTCTATATATTCCAAGTATGTATATTGACGGGCATCGTCCGACTCTTACCCATTCTAATCCGGATCCATAGGTCATGCACAGCTGAATAAGTCTTATTCAGGACTGAACATAAACCGCACGGGAGGCTGACTTGCAGTTGTCATGATAGAAGATGACGCCGTGTTACCCGGCGTGGCGGGCTTCCAACTCAAGTCCATGGGATATCTGATGCCCAAATACATTAGTGATGCGCAGTATGCTGACTGAAACGTCGACGTCGCCGCCGCGCCCGTTGATTTGAGCACAGGCTGATGGTTGTCCAATAAGTGTCAGTCGAAAAATCCCTCACAGCAGGAATTTGGAGGGGCTGTAAGAGCTTCGGAGACACCGCGAGTAAGTTTCAGATGTTGGATAAAGCGCAGTCGCCGGAACGGCAAATGCACAGCGCAAAGATGCGGCACGGTATCGCAAGCTATAGGAGGATGGCCGTTGTACCCGAGGAAGTTCAACACCTTGAGTCAGGGGAGGAAGGATGTCACCCATGTGACACAGCTTGTTGAGGTCAGGAGGAGAGGAACTCTTGATCTTCTGCTGAAATTCCGATGGCGCATCTTGACTCCGACGACTGGATAAAAATGAGAATCTGTGTAGAACGTCGGGACCAGAAATCATCCCGCACTCGACGTTCAACGAGGAGAGGATGTTTACTGCAGGGAAGACCAAATCTCTCGAGCATCGCTCGCAACACGTCCGTAGACACAATTATAGCACTTGCTCCCCTGCACGCAGTCGCGGCTCATGTGCCCCACGCCGCCGCACGTGTAGCACGTCTTGCCCGCACCTCCTCCTCCTCCGCCCCCGCTGCTGCTGAACGCGCCTCCGCCGCCGTAGCTAGAAGCTTACGACGAGCTGCTTCCACTGATTGAAGTTGCACTCAACCAATCAGGATGCAGTGGTGCGGGAGAGAAAGGATGGGAGACGCACCCCGCCTCGGGGCACGCACGGGCGATATGTCCGACCTTGCCATAGCGGTAGCACTCCGTACCCGCTGCCCCGCCGCCGCCGGACGAAGAGGAGAAAGCGCCTGCGCCGCTTGTGTTGTCTGGGCAGTCACGCGACTGTGTGGATGGAGCATGTTAGCAAGTCCGGAAGGAGGATTCAGGTGGGAGAATGAGAAGGCAGGGAAGGAGGAAGGATAGAAAGGAGATGGCCCATTCGAGGAACGAAAGTTGGGTGCGACTATAAAAGATAAGAAAAGCGACGACTCACGATATGTCCCTCCAACCCGTACTTGTAGCATGCCTTGGGCTTAGACAGTCGCGCGAAATGTGGCCTTCTTGTCCGCCTATACATCTCATTTCATCAGTCCGCCTGGTGCTGATGGCCGGAAAAACAAACGACTCACAGTTATAGCTACAATCGCACGGCATCAGCAACGCCCCAGAGGCTCCCCACTGCAATAGATGAACAAAATAATATTTACCAGGTCGGCGTCCCGGCCTTAGGGCAATTCGCCGCCTGGTGGCCAACTGTGCGTTCCGTCGCAAAATGCGTTGAATGTCGAGGGAACAACCGTAGATCGCCGCCGATTATCACAGCCCAACGCCAGACCCCCGGTTTTGTGCAAAAAAACAGAGTTTATTCGCCCCCGCACGACCACGACAGACGCCGGCAGTTTCGTAAGGAGGTAATGAAATAAAACACAAAACATCGTCAGCACCACCTCGGGAGAGTAAAAGAGAGTATGGATATCTCAAAGATGAACCGAAAAAAGGATAAAATAACAAGAAAAGAGTGGGGGGTGGGGAAGACGACAACGGCGACAACAACAACGCACAGCCTTCACAGTTGAAACATCCTCGACCTCCAGACATCGATAGGCATATTTGGGTTCAGGAATGTGCGAAATTTCAGCGAACGAGGTCGGGATGAGGGAAGAAAGCATGGGTGATGGTGGGAGGGAGAGAGGCTATGCGTTACGGTAACGCGACGAGCATCAGTCACGCCCGATTCCTTTTAGACGCCGTATCTCCCTCTCACAGCCTTGTTTAATACAGGCAGGGGACTCGGTGCGTGTATTCAAAATCTTCCCCTCTGTTTTTTGTTCACTTGTTCGCCGCTTTGTTTGTTCTTGCCAAGTGAGTTAATCGCCCACCGCCACCAAACCGCAGCTGAGATCTGAGCGCAGGTAGTTGCAGGTATCGTCCTATCAGCACCAGTCCGGTGCTTTTCCCACCCCAACATTGCACGAATTCCACTCACTCAGAAAAAAAAAGAAAGATTGGTCTGAATACGGGCGACTGATATGGAGACGCGGCGAGATAAATCATGGATGATCATGCTCCCCGACCCTCAACCTGACTCCTGAGCCGTCCCCAACGGGACTGGACGCGAGGTCCCTACTACAGCATCTGGTATGGGGGAAGCTGGGGAACAACATTGGTGAAATTCAGGTGATGCACTCAAATTGACCGATTTTTTGTTTAACTGCTGAGGGGAGTCGGCCGAAAAGCAGTCCGAGACTGTCAAAAAAAGCTCATCAACTGCCCACGCAGTCAATAATATGACTGTGAGGCGGTGCTGTGCATACGTGTACCCTGTGTACACAATGCATCGACATTTGTATGCCGCATTTCTCTTCCTAATATCTCTTCCCGCCCTGCTCGTAGCGCAGGAGCCAGTTTCCGCAATCACCTCCTTCAACAATTTACCATCCAGGCTCTTTTTCTTCGACGGCACTACGGTGAGTACGCAAGGTTATTTCGAGGCACGTACTGAACCGGGGCCAGTCCGCCATATACCACGATGGAGTTGACGGCGATATATACGTGTCATCCGACGAGGGGAAGTCTTGGAACCTTGCAGAGGATATTCCGAGGGGAGCCGCAGCTATGGTAATTGAGCATCCATTCGACAACTCCTTTGTGCGTAGGATTCGGTTTTAGACTTGGCGCGATCTAGTTCTCTGACTGCCCTAGGCGTTCGTCCTGACGCGTTCAAAAACTCACTACCGAACGGACGACCGCGGCAAGACATGGAGGTCCTTCGATGTGCCCATTGCAGCCGCGATGGTAGCTAGACCACTGTCCTTCCATTCGGACCCAAAGAAGTCTGGGTATATTCTCTACCAAGGCACCGACTGCCATAAGAGTGGCTGGGGAGCTATCTGCCATGACGAGGTGAGCACCACACCGTGGATTCTGCACTCGGCGTCACTCGCTAGATAGACATACTTGACGCAAGATTCATTCGGCTCGACGCCGCGGAAGATTCTCTCAGAAACATCGCGGTGCCAGTTCGCGCATAGCACTGCGGACTTCAGGCATGACGCGCACCCGGACCTCGTCTACTGCGTGGCATTCGATACTACGGCCACCGGCGGTGGCCACACGCTCTCCTCGTCCCGCCTGTTCTCCAGCACCGACTTTTTCGAGACGGATAACAAGGTTGAGGACCTCGGCGTCGGTAGAGATACCAAAGGCGTCCTTGCCTTTGCAATCGTCTCGAAGTACGCTGTCGTTGCGCTGAAGGATCTCTCTCCCGGAAGTCAAGGCGACATGCTGCTCTACGTTACGGTGGACACGAAGACTTGGGCCAAGGCGCAGTTCCCCCATCCATCATCGGCCAAGCTGCGCGAGAACGCCTACACACTCGTCGAATCCACGACACACTCTCTTGCCGTGGACGTCGTGCACTGGAACCAAGGCACCATCGGGACGCTGTTCGTCAGCAACGCCAACGGGACATTCTTTGTTGAGAGTCTCAAGGAAACCAACCGGAATGAGATGGGCTTCGTTGACTACGAGCGGATTTACGGCATCGAGGGAATTGGTGTGGCGAATGTCGTCATGAATGCGGACGACGTCGAAGGGAGAGGGCAGCCCAAGCAGCTCAAGTCTATGATCACGTTCGACGAAGGGAGCTCTTGGGCCCCGCTCCGTGCCCCATCCAAGGACAGCTCGGGCCAAAGGATGGCGTGCAACGCGGATGATGTGGAAACATGTTACCTGCATCTGCACTCCATCACCACCCCGCACAATTTCGGGCGTATATTTTCGTCCCCTGCGCCGGGCGTCGTCGTGGCCGTTGGCTCGATAGGGAAATTCTTGCTACCCTACGAGGAGAGCGACACGTTTTTGAGCACGGACGGCGGGGTCACGTGGAGCACGATCCGGATGGGTGCGCACAAGTACGAGTTCGGAGACTCGGGGAGTATCTTGGTCGTCGTGAAGGATGCAGACGGCGTCAGTGCGGTCCAGTACTCGTTGGACCTGGGCAACTCTTGGTACACATTCGCATTGTTCGTATCGCTTCAGGCTAAGGATGTTATCTATCATAGGGAATCCTACGACTTCGGCGTCAAGCTGCGGGCGCTCGGGCTCCTCGCATTGCCCGATTCCACGTCTCAGAAGTTCATCCTCCTCGGCATCGTCGCGCGCCAGGACCAGTCCGGCAGCATTGGCCGAGTCGTCATCGTCTACCTCGATTTCGCCGGCACGAGGAAGCGGAAGTGCAGTGACAGCGATTTCGAGAAGTGGTACGCGCGGACGTCGAGCAGCGAGTGTCTCATGGGACACAAGGTGAGTGTGGCGTCCTTGCGATTCCTTCCGTACCAATCTAACTGCGTGGGTTAGCAATGGTACCGGCGACGCAAACCGGACGCGGACTGCTACGTCGGGGAGAAAATTAGACACCCGGTGGTACATGAACATTCCTGCCCTTGTACAAACGCCGATTATGAGTGGTATGTCTCCTGGCTACTTCATAAACAATGGCTTGCAGAAGAAATCGTCCACACAGTGACTACAACTACGTCCGGGACGGCGATCAATGCGTGCCTGTTGGACCTGAGCCCATTCCTGCCGACGAATGCAAGTCTGCAGACCAGAAATACATGGGCTCGTCTGGATATCGCAAGATTCCTGGAAATACGTGCACGGGCGGAAATAAGGATGTCAAGATACCGAAGTCCTGTTCACCGCGTATGTCTAGAACTTCGCCTCCGTCCCGCAATCCTGACACCACGGTCAGCGCAACCTGCAGAAGGGGAGGTCAACCACCAAACGGTATGCTCTTTTATGCGATTTATTCGGCCGTATTCATCCTACTTCAGTTCTTATTCCCGAGTAAAATCGTCCAGCACGCATATTTCAAGGACTCGATGGTACCATGGCCATCTATCCGAACCAACAACTTGCTGAATAATTTCTTAGACAATCATTATCCGGTTAGAGGACCACAGCATCTGGCAATCGAGCAATGAGGGGTACAACTGGGTCCAGAAATACCCAGAGGAACGCTTCTTGGCATTTTACCACCACAAGTACAGCTCTGGCCGTGCCTATCTCATCACGAACACCAAAAAGTTCTACACCACGACCGACAGCGGGCGCACATGGAATCCCTACACGGCGCCGACGCCCCCGAACACCTTCCGCGCTCAGGTCCTCCGGTTCCACCCCGACAGCGACAAGCTCATCTGGACGGGAAACAGGGACTGCGACGGGCCGTTCGCACATAATTGCCACGCCGAAGCGCAGTACTCGCGCGACAACGGCCGTAAGTGGACGTTCGTGGAGAACTACGTTGTCAACTGCGCATGGGCGAGGGAGATGAAGCTGAACGCCGACCTAACGGAGATCTGGTGCGAGTCTTATCGTGACAAGGTGGGCTCGCAGATTGTCTTCGGCCTCGAGAACCCCCTGGCGCTTGTGGAGGGCTCTAGCTATTTCACGAAGAAGCAGACGCTTTTCAACCAGGTTATTGGGTTTGCAAAGTTTTCGGAATTCTTGATCGTTGCCGAGGTGAGAGGCTCAAGCCGTGTGATGTCTTCTTACCCGCTCATCACGTTGTGAAGTTCCTGCCGGAAACACGGTCGTTGGACCTCCAGGTTTCTCTTGACGGTGTTACCTTCACCACTGGGAAATTCCCTCCGAGCTTGCACCCCTCGACCCATGTGAGTACCATCCTGCCGCGGTGTCCCTTTTTACCCACTCCCTGTAGGCGTACACTGTCCTTGTATCATCTACTGGCTCTCTCTTCCTTCACATGACCATGTCCGAGGCACCGTATCCCTACTGGGGTTCCATCCTCAAGTCCGACTCTAGCGGAACGTACTTTGGCCTATCGGTCGAGAACGTGAATCGGGACGAACGTGGGTTTGTCGACTTCGAGAAGATGATCGGGCTCGACGGAATTGCCTTGATTAATGTCGTGGTGAATCCTGACGAGGCTGCGCGGACGGGACACAAGGCGTTGCAATCGCGGATCACCCACAACGACGGTTCGTATTCCTTTGCAGCCAACAATTTCCTCGACACCCAACACATCCACAGGTGGTACCTGGATGCCGCTCACGCCCCCCCAGGTCGACGCCATTGGGAACAAATATGAATGCCAAAGTGCCAGCTGTACCCTCAATCTACATGGCTATACCGAACGGTCTGACCCTCGGGCGACCTACAGCAGCCCGTCTATTGTGGGCCTGATCATAGGAGTCGGGAACGTGGGCGAGTATCTCATGCCTTATGACCAGAGCGACACCTTCCTGAGTCGCGACGGCGGCTTCACATGGGAGGAAGTACACAAGGACGCGCATTTGTGGGAGTTTGGCGACTCGGGGTCGATCTTGGTCATGGCTAACGACGAGGAGCCCACCGACCACGTCTTGTTCAGCACCGATGAGGGTTTGCATTGGCACGAGTACCAGTTTACGGATGAGAAGATGCGCATTCATTCTATTGTGACAAGGCCATCCTACACGAGCCGGCGATTCATTCTGATTGGAACTCTCCCTCATTCCGCTCTTTCTACTGCTGTGGAATTGGATTTCACGGATCCGACGTCTCAAAGATGTAGGTCGGCTTACCAAATCCTCTTTCTGTTTTGATAGAGTATTGTTCAGGCGTTATCAGCGTTGATAATCCCGGGTTCGACGATTTCGAGTTATGGAGTCCGGGCGACGACCAGTGTCTATTTGGCCGAATGGTCCAATTTTTCTATCTCAATGATTTTACGATGTATTGACACTTGTTTAGACTCTATATCACCGCCGCGTGCGCGAAGCCAACTGTATCGTTGGTGATCAGCCCAAGGCTCTGGAACGTATTGCAAAGAACTGCACGTGCGGCAAAGCAGACTTCGAATGGTTCGTTTTTTCTCATAAATATCGTTGATCAAATTGCTGAGGGACAACACAAGTAAATTCAACTACCAGAAGGATGACGCGGATGAGTGTGTTCTTTCTCCTGGCGTGACACCATTACCCGAAGACGATTCGTGCCGGAACGGCGAAGACTACTGGTACGAGCCAACGGCCTATCGAAAGATCTCCTACTCGACTTGCGAGGGCGGCGAGCGACCAGATCAAGGCGCGAGGCACCAGTGCCCAGGCTTTGCTGGACACAGTGGCTTCTTCTGGTTCATGGTCGTCCTTTTCCCGATAGCATTCACCGCTGTTGTTGCCCTTGCATACTGGTACTATAATCGCAGTGGTCTTGCTCGGGGGTACGTCTTCCACTCCATTCTCCGGTTTTCCGTCTAATTACGGATCTAGGACCATTCGTCTGCCCGAAGATGGTACGCCTGCCTTGGGCGGTCGTGCAAGCGTGGTCATCGACACTATTGCTTCCATCCCCCGGTTCCTCATCGGGATTACCGGAATCGCCTGGACGTGGACGACCTCGCGCTTCCGAACATACTTCCCCAATCAGAAGGGATCTATAAATCTGCCTGTTGACGAGGATGCAGGTACTTCACTTTGAAGATGAAGAATGAATGTAAAATGTACCGTGAGTGCTGCGCCAAAACTGGTCCTATGTTGTCTTTTGTCTGTATACGTGTACTTTCTTGCAATGGAAGGATAATCAACTTCGTTGGTGAGGATACTTTACAGTGGGTGAGGTGACAGCGGAATGATGGAAGTAAATACTAAAATTGCTCTCTTTACTTGAGAATTGTCATGGGACTGCATGAGTTTCAGTGGTGAGCATCGGGCCCCTACCGTGAGCAAGGTCAACTTGAACTCGAAGGCCTGAGACAAACTCAGAAACTGCGATGTGACTCAGCTATGACCGTCATTACTATAAATTCCCCACTGTAACCCAATATTTTATAGTTTCGTGAATGTAATCCTGTCCCTTTTTTGTTCAATGCAACATGGTGCGCAAGCGTGGACATGATGGTGGGCTGAACTCAAAAATGATAGAGATGGATAGTACCTCAGAGTACGAAACACAAGTCAGAACCGCAACCGCGGATTGCGATCCACACATCCTAAGTATATAAGATTCAACTAAGAAGGCTTTTATAAGACCTTTCTGGAATCAGTTTGCGGAAGCCTCCGGAATATTAACGATGAACTGAGACTCGATGATAGAAATCGCTACCCACTCCAGGCTTGACTCAATTACAGCCATATACCCGCGAGCTGAGTATAAATGAAAAGTCGGTTCAAATAATTTACGTCTAAGTAGGTACAGTCTAAAGTTCAACGAGCGGCAAGACGACATTTTCTCGTCTCAGCGAACGATCTATGTGAATTTTCGGCATCAGCGGAACGCAACGGGTCTTCTGAATTTCGAGCCCTTTGTTTCCAAAGTAGCGTCCGCCTTCGAAGTTCCAGCAGTCGTTGCTGCGAGGCCAACCGGCCAAGTGCTGGATGTACTCCTGCAACTGTGTGTCGACTTCTGGGCCGAAGGATGGCACCGTCTTCAGTGCGGCCAGGAATTTGGCCTCGATCTCGTTGTGGTGGTCGCATACCACCGCCATGGCGGCGTGCAGGTCGATGTTGAACTGGTGCACCACGATGGTGAGGATATTGTAGCGATCGTCGCCCGTAGCTTGCTCTTTATTGTACGACGCAATGTCCTGAAGTCAGATTTCAGGCGAAATTCCCAGGTGAGCGGCTCACTCACGTTATCGAGAATGATGAGGTCAGTGATGTGGGTCTCCAGCTCCTTTACGACGGGATGATAGAAGGCCTCGTCGGGAAGATCGAGGTGAAGTTCTCCAGGTACGTAGGAAGGACGAGCCCCAATATTCTGGCGGCGTGTCTGCAGGTAGCTGTTGATGGTAAGGACGGTGTCGAAAGCACGACCCTCAGCCTGCACGACCAGTGAATCGAGGTAATCCTTGAAGGATTCTACGAAATGTCGCGCCGAATTCGGGGAGGCGGTCTTGATCGCTAATTCCCAGAATCTAGATCCAATTTAATACATGCGGGCGCACGGGGACAGTCGCGACTCACTGACGCGTAGCCTCTCCAAGCACGATTTCGCCTTCAGGGCGAGGCTTGTGCGGATCATTGAGAGCATCCATGACGATGTCCACCATCTCTTGGACGATGGCTGGGCTTTCTACATCGGTGTACTCTTCAACGAGGAAGAAGAGATTCATGAGGTCGCAACCGGTCCGCAAATGCTCTGAGACACAGATCAGCAGCGGTTTCGCACTCTCCACGCAAAGTAACGAACCTTTAGAGGCTTTCGCATACGCCAGAGCGGCAAGACGACCTACGTTTTGATTCATCACTGAGGCGCGCGGGGGGAGAGAAATATAAAATACCAAAGTCACCCTTATCGAAGGCATACTGGGAATTCTTACTGAACGCTTTGAAACTGTGAAACCAAGCACTTGACTCCGCAGAAACCTTCTCGTAGTGTGGATTGATGATTCGGGGCCACGGCCATGTCTTCATGGTCTCGGGAAGATATAATATCGGCGTCGACCCGGGAGAAGTGGCGACTGTCATTGCGGACGGAATTAATCGCAGCGAGGTGGTAGCGAATATATACATCAAAATTTAAGCGGCGATTCACTTGATGCATCAACTCACCAAAACTCAACGCGTGGCATGTGGTACACGGCCGGTCCCGCTGAGGAACAATACAGTATGCATCATGACATCAGCAATCTGACATTCACGTTTTTACGCGTTGTCGCATTGTTGATGAACTAGCATGAACCCGTGCTCCGCACGGAATCAACTATCAGTAAACAGGCTGATGTTATCTGAGAGCAGGAATACAGCAAACTTGTTCCTTTGCAGCACAGCTCGATGTAATATTCGTGCAGCACTGAACAATAAGGCAAGCACCAAGTCAGCAAGAATTTGGACAAACATAAACAGGAAACAAAGCAATCAATAGTGGACACTCGTCACCAACCGTAGGTTGGTTCCTCGTGTCCCCCGTATCCATTGAAAGATTGTTTAGTGGTAGCAGGTGCTGTGCTACATGTTAAAATCGGAAAAACATAGGCCCATTGTCTGCGCATCAGCCGACATCTGTACGCAGTAGTCCTCATCACACAATGTATGTAGTCAACATTATAATTCAAATAAACGGCACCTGTAGAAGGATCACAAAAGAGTTACATGGTAGAACACCAAGAAAATTGAAAGAAGTTCAAGATCGCGATGTCAACCCCGAAAGTGACGCGACATTTCAAGGGGTGGCTAAGTCAAGACTTCCGACATCAACTACCCAAAACCTCCCATCAAGACCCCGTAAACCAGTGAGACCACCACCACCACACGGTCCGCTGATCCGATTCCCAAATGTGGAAGTCTCATCCGTGAGTTTTCTCTGGCATTTGGCATTGCACCAAGGCATAGCATAGAGTTGGACTAAGGCTTTTAATCGACATTACTGTGCGTTTGGACACCTCGACTATTTTTAACTGAGGAGGAAACTCTATATTTCAGTGTGTACACAGCAGAAAATCAGGATAACACCTCCAAAGCAAGATCTTACCAGTCCGCTAATTAGATAAAATTTGAGGACTACACAATCTTCAATTGGTACAGGTTAACAGAGCTTACTTCGTCGTTCCGGGTCAGTCAGAGTTACTGAAGGCTCATTTTACACGTTGTTGACATCTGTTGTCGATTTCACCTTATTGGGTCGCGATTTCTTCAGCCACCAAGTTTGACCCATGGCGTTGAGATTTCTCATTTAAATTTGCTTAGGTGGTTGAGATAAAGTATCGGCACGTCCGCTGTAAGTTCTCTGAGGCAAAGAAGGTGCACCAGCAAGCTTTCGAAAAGGGTAGACGATGTGAGGACCCCGGAATCACATCACGTGCGTATGGGGGGTCCATATCCGGTATTCAGCTTTCCGTGACCCCTTGCGACATCCTATCCCGGTAACTCTCCCTGCGAATCCTAGACCAGTTGTCAATGTTGAGGTCAAGGATTCTGTCCAAAGCCTCAGTTGAATCTATATGTATAAAGCTTCCAGTATGTTATTTAGACATTAGCCACATTCACACACCACAATTGGGAGTAGCATCCAGTCGGCGTTCTGCCTCTTCGATCCGCCTGCGGAACCGTTGAGCTTCGGATCGACGATTTTGACTTGGTTTACTTCGCGGCATCAACAGCTGAGACTGTATGATGATGTATCATTGCCGCAAGTTCCCGCTGTCGTCGGGCCCGTTGAGCTTCGGAACGGCGTGAATTTATGGACGTGGAATCCTTGAAATCTAGGTATAAGCCATAATACTCAGGTCATTGGACACATTCATACCGCTGGCTTGCCAACATTTTCCTGTGCTTCCCTCTCTCGGCGTCGCTTCTGGCCCAATGACCGCCGGTTGAGCCCTGAAGAGTGAGAGCTGGTTCCAGTCCTGTGCACTTATCATCAGAAAAAGAAAGAGCTCAACGGCTATACATACTCAAGAGGTTGCGACACTGGCGCGTCTCCATGAGAAGTCGGCAGAGCTGTCGGCTAAAATGTATGGCCGTGAATGCATGTAGCAGTCGGGGAGAAATTGGATACCACGGCAAAAATCTCAGGTTGCCTCTGAGACTCGGGCTTAGGGAGTAAACGGCGCAAAGTCCGCGCCATGACGGTGAAAGACTCAAAGAGGAGACGCGACAAGACGCGGTCACGCCGATAGAATGATCTGATTTTGACACCGTGAGACTGCCATCAGGTTTCCATCAGCAGCTGACCGGTAAACAGCCAATCAGGTTATCCCGACATATAAGTTGTCTTGTCTACAGGGGACATTCCCGTCCTCATTTGTATAAGTAGATTTTGTCCGCGCGGTGTTATTGGAATTTTGCAGAGGTATGCGGGAGGCCGGGATTGAGGACTCCCTTGGGCAAGAAAGGATTTTACATGATTGCGACAAACCGCCGACAACATTGCACCGTTGTGGATTTTCTACCCCACGTTTTGGAGTTGTGACGTTTGTCGCGTTGACAACCATTCAAAAGTCATTGCCAAAAAGTCAAACGCCACTACTTCATCGCCTTGGACTTCAAGGATGGGATCTCTCCACTCCTGATGCTAAAGCTTGAAACCGGTTGAACTCATTTCAATGGTTCCCTCCCTCACAAACGGTTATCTGTCTCGTCGCAAGTTTCGTCCCACAGTCCATTCCCTCCATACATAAGTTAGGGTCCCTAAATCTGCGACGGGATGTACGTGAGTCCTAAGTACTTAGATTCGAATGACGGACACCTTGCCGGCGCGGTTATTTGGTCGACAGATTTCTCACGGCATATATAGTTCCATGGGGAGACGGCCTCTTTGCCCGCAGACTTCGCACGGACCACCTAATCTCGACTAGTCTGATCTCGGATTACCTCGGACCTCCAGAACAGGCACGGAAACTCCAGACGTCAAAACTCCATATGCAAAATCTGGTATCCAGGTCACTTTCAATGTATTCCCCCCAACCTTACACTGTGCCCTCGAGAATATCCGCCCCATCGGGGAAGAGAACTGTTACTGTTAGTCATTCCGACGCGCAAACCCTATTCTACGGATCTCTCATACTTCGATCACCGCAGTTAATCAACGAAGCGATTGATCTTCCTGACAGCCCGCGATTGATCTTCGTTGACAACCAAAACCGCGGTAACACGAGTTGAGCGGTCACTTCGTTTCTCCCAATGGCGTCTACCGCCGTCATCTGCGCCCTCGTCGTGTTCCTTTTCTACGCCATTCAATGGATTTGGCGCCGCGTCTTCTCCCCTCTCGACAATGTCCCTGGCCCACCACGCAAGTCGCTAATCACAGGCAAAATTCGGTCCAGATGTACTGTCCATTGCCCATTCTCATATATTGTCATTAGGAAACCTCACCCAATACTACGATCCGGATGGTTCGGAGTTCCACAAGGATCTGGAGGAAAATTATGGTCAGGTTGTGAAAATTCACGGGCTTTTCGGGGTGCGTGAAGTCGTCCACTCACATTGCCCGCATACATCTCATTTCATTCAAGGCCCGCCAACTGTATGTCTTTGACCCCGCCGCGCTATACACCATCCTCGTCAAAGATCAAGACGTGTACGGAGAAATGCCGGAAATCTTGTCGTACGTTCTCTGTCTTGCCGCATCCCCCTGCTGCAAACATGTTGGGGCGATAGAATGATCAGCCTAACGATGGGCAAGGGGATTTTTTCTACCGCCCGCGACGAGCACCGCAAATATCGCAAAATCATGCTCCCTGCGTTTTCCACGGCCAACCTTCGGGGAATGGTCCCAGGATTCTACGAGGTCGCCGAGAAGGCACGTAGTCGATTCCTTAGCCCGATTCACGTCCATTCATATTTAATTTTCATAGGTCCGTGATAACCTCATCGCACCATATGTCGCGGATGGTCCAGAGAAGGCTCGTTTCATTCGCATTCCATTACAGCCCTTCCGGGATAACGACTTCCCCAATTAGCTCGATTTTAATTCCATTTCGTCCCGCACCTCTCTGGAATTCATAGGCCGCAATGGGATAGGCTATTCGTTCGACCCAATGCTCCCTGGCCAGACCCTCACCGATCGCTATGCAAAGTCCATCCGCGGCCTCCTGTGAGTGGGTTGTATTGAATTTTGAGCTAAATGACCAGCGAATTATTAGTCCCGCTGCGTTCAATTTGGCGCTTTTAATGCCCCTCCTGCCGATTCTCGATAAAAGTCCATTCCCCGCCGTCCGTCGCTTCATGATTAACCTCATTCCGATCCCGGGGTTGCATGAGCTCCGCGACATCGTTGATTATACGGATGCAACGGCCGCCAAGTTGGTCAGGGATCGGAAAGCCGCAATCGAGAGTGGGGATCTGCACGTCAAGGAAGACGCGAAGGACCTCATGAGCATCTTGAGTAAGTTGGTTTCATGTGACCGTCGAGTACCTTTCTTACTGTGTACTTTTAGTGCGAAGCAATATGTCCGCTGAGCCCGGGATGCATCTCACGGACGATGAGCTTGTGGCTGCCACTGGGTGCGTGCCTGCCATTCCCTAATGTTTAATTGAAAGCTTAATATGGCGGCTAGAATGGTTGTTACCGCTGCAACAGACACCACATCGGGAGCGATGACCAGACTTTTCAACATGCTAGCGTTATATCCTGAGATGCAAGAAAAACTGCGTGACGAGATCCTCGCTGCCCCAGAGTATCCGGATCACGACACTATCGTGGAGCTCCCATATCTCGATGGGTTCGTCCGCGAGGTCTTGCGACTGTGAGTTCCCGTCGCCCGTTTGTTGCTGTCCGTCTCATCTCTGGAAACAGATACCCGTCCGCGTCTCCATCAATGTTCCGACTGTGAGTTTCAGATAAATTTCACCTGCACGACTGACGATGCCGATCTACAGAGCGGAGGAGGACACCGTCCTTTCCCTCGGCACGCCGATTACTGGCGTCGATGGCAACCTCATGAGTTCAATCACAGTTCCAAAAGGAACGCTGGTCTACATCGCAATCCAAGCTGCGAACCACAGTAAGGAGATCTGGGGAGAGGATGCGCTCGAATTCAAGCCGGAGCGGTGGAAGAATGGGAAGGCCATCTCGGCCCCGACGCGTATGTGCGGAATTTACGGAAACACTATGACGTTCATCGGTGGCGGGAGGAGTTGCATGTGAGTCTTAGGGTCCGCACATTGTGCATTGAACCCCAGCGCTAACTTTTGTCGCAGAGGTTTCAAATTCGCGCAGCTCGAGATCAGTGGGTGACTCCGTTGCTTTTCGGATATAATAACCTGACGTGATTCCTTCCATCAGAGACTTTACTCTTCGTCCTACTCCGCGCATTCAGGTTTTCACAGCCTGATCCAGCCGTCAAATGGCGGTTGAGCGGTATTGTGTTGTCGCCGTACATTGACAATGAACAACGCCTTCCTATACTCGTAGAACGCCTGACAGCATAACGTAGATATATATACGCGATGTTCCACTTGGCGTCTTAATTTATTCTTTTTCTTTTGTTCATGTTGTCGCGCCCACACTATCATCGAGCCACAACATGTAGGTGACCGTACCGTATACGGGGACGGCCGTCAATTTGAGGGGTAATTACGGCTGAACCCGTACGGGCCGTATCCCCGGTCCCGTCCCGTAAAGCTAAAAATCCAACCAACTGGCGGTACGGTACGGCTTGAAAGCGGCCGTATTATCCAGAGTCTTATACGGTACGTGGATGCTGTAGGTATCGCGATTCATCCACATCCGGGCCGGTAGATCAAAAGACGCGCACAGGAGAAAATCACTTCAGGAAGAATGGGAATTGTCAAAGAAAATTTCTAACTTACAAGGAAGTAAGCAACGTTAGACTCGGGTTCGGTCACTTGTTATCTGAATCTATGGGGATGGCTTGTGACTTGCAGGTTGAGGAAAAAAAATGAAAATTCTTGGGACAGCATGGTCGATCTTGCGACGCGCCCACGTGATCAAACCTCAGAGTATCACTCAACAGTTGAGAAATAAGCACTATGAAGTTGACTCAAAATCTTGATTCTCGTAAATTCAACACTTTGGTAATCCTTTGAGTACTAAGCATACAACTGACGCGGCAAAAGCATCGCACATGCCATACAAGCCAGGCGATACAATTAGATGGTTCGCATACAGCACCCTCTCACCCTTCTCCTCAGAGGCATTGTGAATAGTATTCTTTTAGGGCGTTTATTTATGAGATAGGCGGATTGATTGGTAACGCTCACCACTGCTGTACGTGCATTTGAATGGAGCGGCGCTGCAGAGAATTAGTGATCCCAGTATCCTCAAAACAACTCTCGACTCACCAGGCAGTGGTTCCTGCGGTAGAGCAGATGTTTGAGTGGCAGTGCGCTACACAAAGAAAGAAATGTCACCCGTCCAGCCTAACCCGCCACATTGGCCATATTCGGGAGAGGTTGGGCCGCTGCTGGTGGTGGTGGAGCTGGTTGTGGTCGCGCTTGTTATCGTCGTGGAGGCTTTGGTAGAGGTTGCAGTGATGGTGGTAGAGGCGACTGTCTTGGTTCCGGTGGAACTGACGGGCGGGGGAGTGACGACGGTCTGTTTCCAAGTCAGAAGGGTCAGAAAAAGAAAAAGAGAAAACTGCTCACTCCTCCAGTCCAAATAGGAGGGCCAGGCTGAATACTTTATTAAGGCGTTTCAACGACGAGAAAATCTTTCGAGTGCTGACCTGAGTGTAGTTCGTCGGGATGGGGTAGTAGATGTCGATACTGTAATGGATACTTAGAAACTGGCCGCAGTGAAGCACGTCCGCAGTGAAGCAAATCGAACGTACAGAATGCCAGGCTCCTGTAAAGCGCAAAGTTCGACACATCAGCAGGAACACGGGTCAAATCGATGTGAATTACATAGCCCTACCACGAGGTTGAACAAATCAAGAATATGGCAGGGGCGAAGAAACGTACAGTGTAAGCTCCAGGGAATGCAACGAGAGGACCGGGGACACCCGTTCCACCTAGCATCCAACTTGAATTGAGTTTTTCTTCCCTTAAGTATTCTGCACTGAAAACTAACCGCCGGTAACCTGAAATTTAGGAATGTTGAACATCAGTACAAGGCCCAAGAATTTAAAACAAAATTCAGACCTCAACTTGGGCGCATGCGATGTAAAACTGCAACCGGATCAGTCATTATAACTGTGAAGACAAAGACAAACCTGGGCTCCGCCATAGACATTGGCGACGTGCAATGCAATTTGTTCAGCGCGGATCAGATACCTGTTCATATTTAGTCGGGAGCCGCGACTCGAGGCTATGTAGTACACACTGGCCAGAGGGAGTGTCGGGCGGGATTGTGAAGGACACTTTCGCCAAATCTACAACCGTGTCAGACGGGTGACCCAAGTCCAAGGCCCGAGAACATACTTTGCGACGGGAAAGTGATGGTTTCACCGTTAGCATCTGCGGAGATTTCGTAAATCTGGCAAGAAAGGGTTTTAACGACTGAATCTGTCGGAAACAAGAACATTTGCCTTGAACCAAACTGAGCCACTTCCGTCCCAATCGGCGACATCAGTTCCTGCCGGCGCCTCTGCCATGTAGATGTTTACGACTCCCTGGTGCAATTGTAATCAGTGGGGACTTGACCAGGAGAACCGGTGAAAATTGAGACTAACCGGGTGGTAGAGAGTTATTGGCACGTTAAATCCGATGGTGGAACCCGCCGCCACGGTCGCGGTGGATGAGGTATCTGTTTCATTAGATGTGTAGCACCGGATGTCATCGATCGTAACGTCGGTCACCTGCGTTTACTTTTTTGAGTATTCGGGATCGCCAATTCCAAAATGTACGTACGGGGTTATAGTCCTCCCAGTTGTTCGTTTCGCTGATTGATTTAACCGCACATTACGTTTCAATGGCGGGTCAAACCTACCGAACGTATTCCCAGTCACTGGTGACAACTCCACCCGGCAAGATGAGGTCCGGCCAAGTATCTAGAGTGACTCAATCCAAAAGAATTCACGGAAATAATGCTGAAGTGCGTACAGTGGGCTGAGACCTTTGCGGCGAGAATAGCTGCAGCAACGAGACCGGAGAGAAACTTCATGGTGGGGTTTGGATCTGAAAGGACCTTGAGAGAACTCTTACGAATGGGCGTCTTAAATAGTCGCGGGTTGAGAGAGTTGGGCCTAATCCGTTTCAGGCCCCCTTAGCCGAAACCAGCAGATGCTCTGGGAGTGTACTTCAAAGTCCGTCGATTTTCCGGCCCAATTTTGTCATGGGTCGGTGCCGTTGATGCGCATGGTGAAGTCGATGAAACCAACAAAGTTTCGACGTCATGTGAATCCGCTGAGACAGTGGCCAGCACAGAAACTGGTCGCAGGCTTGCAAAAACCAATAGCCGAATGATGCGATGCCGGGATATTCGCTTTGTCTTCGGTGGTTCCGCGGATCGACCATGAACGCAACGAAGAGGAATTACAAGAAATTGTGCGCTGAACCTGGCCATGAAAGCAAGGGAACAGAAAAAACGAGACATAGGAGATTATGGGTTTATAAAGTCAAATGCCAAGCCTTTAGTGGAGATCGTTGAAAAACCTCGAACCGACAAGGTTCCGATATATCCGGGATTCAACAGAAGTATCGGGTGTTTTGATATTGATCAGTTCATAAGTAGTTTGAATTGATGTTCAAAAACTTCGGAGATTCCACGGACCGTGCCGTGTAATGCTACCTACCTACCTACCTACCTACCACGGGAACAGACGTAACAAAATCAGAATGACAACTATTCTGTGACTTCAAGATAGACTTCCGTTTCTCAGTAAACCGCCACATGCCTCATCCGGCCCCAAAGAATTTCCGCGACCTAAACACATCAAGAATAGAAGGTGGGGGCCAATTGCGATTTTCTACTGCGCATCAGTAGTGACGATCGAGGACTCGCATCTGAAAGGCGACAGGCTGAAAAACCCTCAATTCAGACCGTATGTAAAGTCCAGTAAGCTCACCAGACTGTGAGTCCGGCGCACCCGGTCGCACTGAACTAAGTGTAACCGAATGGAAAGTGGTTGAAAAGAGTGCTCAGATCTTAACCCCGAAGCCTCGTGGTTGTAGACAGTCTAAGGCGCAGGCGGACTGGGGTAAGGAAGATACAGCTGATTTTCTGAGACGCGGGGAACATACGGATCCGACTATGGACAGGAGAACTAGACTAACCAAAACAGTCAAGGTCAGATATTAGGGTGGCGGTTGTCGCCACTCGCCAGCCCGAACGTATTAGTAGGTCGTCGAGATGGGCTAGTATGATGAGTATGCCGGGCTCATGTTTAGATAGCAATAGAAACCGGGGATGATGCAATCCTCAGAGACGGTTCGTCTTCGGTTGTTCTACGGATGTAACGCCGGCACCATCATTCACGATAAATCTCGCCGCCTCTCCATAGTAGTCTCCCGTAGTCAGACCAATCATTCTTTTTTTTCAGTGAGCGGTAGGAATTCGTGCAATGTTCAGCTGGGAAAAGCACTGGACCGGCGCCGATAAACAATACCTGCAACTAGATCTCAGCTGCGGTTTAGTGGCGGTGGGCGATTAACTCACTTGGCAAGAACAAACAAAGCGGCGAACAAGTGAACAAAAACAGAGGGGAAGATTTTGAATACACGCATCGAGTCCGCTGCCTGTATTAAACAAGGGTCAAAGACGGAGATACGGGCTGAAAAGGAATCGGGCGTGACTGATTGTCGCGCTACCGTGACCGTAACACATAGCCTCTTCTCTCCCACCATCACCACCCAGTGCTTTCCTCCCTCATCCCGACCTCGTTCGCTGAAATTTCGCACATTCTTGAACCCAAATATACCTATCGATGTCTGGAGGTCGAGGATGTTTCAACTGTGGAGGCTGTGCGTTGTTGTTGTCGCCGTTGTCGTCTTCCCCACCCCCCACTCTTTTCTTGTTATTTTATAATTTTTTCCGATCATCTTTGGGATATCTATCCATTTTTTTACTCTTCCGAGGTGGTGCTGACGATGTTCTGTGTTTTCTTTCATCCATACCTCCTTACGAAACTGCCGGCGTCTGTCGTGGCCGTGGTCGTGCGGGGGCGAATAAACACTGTTTTCTGCACAAACGGGGGCCTGGCGTTGGGCTGTGTTAATCGGCGGCGAACTACGGTTGTTCCCTCGACATTCAACGCATTTTGCGACGGAACGCACAGTTGGCCACCAGGCGGCGAATTGCCCTAAGGCCGGGACGCCGACCTGGTAGCTATTCTTTTGTTCCTCTATTGAAGTAAGGAGCCTCTGGGGCGTTGCTGATGCCGTGCGATTGTAGCTATAACTGTGAGTCTTATGTTTTTCCGGCCATCAGCACTAGGCGGACTGATGAAATGAGATGTATAGGCGGACAAGAAGGCCACATTTCGCGCGACTGTACGGCGGAGGCTAAGCCCAAGGCATGCTACAAGTGCGGGTTGGAGGGACATATCGTGAGTCGTCGCTTTTCTTATCTTTTATAGTCGCACCCAATTTTCGTTCCTCGAATGGGTCATCTACTTTCTATCCTTCCTCCTTCCTTGCCTTCTCATTTTCCCACCTGAATCCTCCTTCCGGACTTGCTAACACGTTCCATCCACACAGTCGCGTGACTGCCCAGACAACGCAGGCGGCGCAGGCGCTTTCTCCTCCTCGTCCGGCGGCGGCGGGGCAACGGGTACGGAGTGCTACCGCTGTGGCAAGGTCGGGCATATCGCCCGTGCGTGCCCCGAGGCGGGGTGCGTCTCCCATATATTCTCTCCCGCACCACTCCATCCTGATTGAGTGCAACTTTCTAGTGGAAGCAGCTCATCGTACGCTTCGGGCTACGGCGGCGGAGGCGCATTCGGCAGGAGCGGGGGCGGAGGAGGAGGAGGTGCGGGAAAGACGTGCTACACGTGCGGCGGCGTGGGGCACATGAGCCGCGACTGCGTGCAGGGGAGCAAGTGCTATAATTGTGGTGGTGTGGTGCGTCGCTTTCCTCTTTTCGTTCTTTCGACAGGCATATGTATCCCTACCCGCCCGCATCCCATGGCGTCCCCCGAGCCCTCCCCTTACGTTCGCCCCGATCTCCCTTCCCTTCCTGTCGTCCTCCACCCCCTTGCTTTGCTGTCCTCCCTCTTCCCGTTCGCCCCATCCTCTCCGGCAGTTCCTGACCTCGCCCCCTTCCCGTCCCCATCGTCTCCCCTCTCTCTTCGTCCACCAGTTTCTCGAAACGTCACTGACGTCGTGTGTTTTGAAATACAGGGCCACATCAGCCGCGACTGCTCGCAGGCACAGAAGCGCGCGTGCTATACGTGCGGGAGTGAGGGGTGCGTCTATGTTCGCTTGCTCTCTCTCTTTCTTCGTCGCCGGCTTCCGTCCTATCGTCCTTCCTGCCCTACCCCCATACCTCCCTCTGTGTTTACACTTCTCTATCTCATCTCCTTCTCCACCCACCGCCTTTCTTCCGCCCTCTATCTCGTCTCGCCCTTCCACCTTCCCCTTTGTCCCTCCTCGCTTCCATGTTCCCATATCGCTTCCTATCGCCGCAATCTATCGTCTACGTCACCCGCATCGGCGGCCGCGCACTCCGCTGCGCGGGTCGCGCCCCAAAAGAGCTCGGCGCGCGAGGCAGTGGCACATATAATTGTTTTTGGGGTGTTCGGCGTATGGCTGTTATGGCTGTTGTTCAACTATTTGGCTTGCGCCGACTCGCTGAGCGAACGGCGAGAACCAAGATGGGAACAGGCACGGGGCAGATGGCTGTGGGCGTCGCTCCAGTCGTTCAGTTGTATACCTAGCCGCTGTAGTCGGTTCGATCTCGCGAGGCACCGCCAAAGGCGAACGCAGCGTCCACATATTATATCCTACCCTCGCCTCACTGCTCTACATCTCCCCGTTCCCTTTCTCCTCCTTTGTCTCTCTCATCCCGCTCCCGCCTGCCATTACTGATAAACCCCTCCTCCACAGACACATCTCACGCGACTGCCCCGGCGTCGGCGCCGCCTAGGCCGCTCTCAATCCTCTCTCGATCCTATCCCCAAGTCCTCTCGCCGCGTTGCTAGCTATCTATTGATACGGAAGTACTGGAGGATGTTTCTGAATGTGAAGGAAAGATGCGAACGAATGAATGATCTGTGTCTGAATGCGCCTCTCCTCGGTGTGACATGATCTGCGGTGGATACCTTCCACTGCTTCTCGCCGTTGCAGTCTCGGCGTAGTTTCGTTGGCGCCTCGAATCATAGCTGGATTTCGCAGGTAGAGATGGCGGTGGAGACAACAAGGCCGTCGGCGCTTTTGTAAAGATAATTTGAATTTATCTTTACAAATGGATTACTCAATACTTTCGAACCCAGTGCTGTGCTCTACTCTCTGGTCTTTAACCTTCTCCCTTGCGTCTGATATCTCGCTAACTTGGGAACATTCCACTGCGCCACATCCGAAACATCTTCGTCCGTCAAGACATCTTATGTTGATAATATCTGCCCGGTGCATGCAATGGGCTTTCCCTTTACTGCGCGAGATAGCTCGTCCCCCGCATAATCTATTTGTAACGATTCTTCGACTTCACTACTCAACCTTTACGAACAATCATGATGTCTCTGGATGCCTGCCAGTGAATCCTTTGCGGCAGGTTCTTTCCCTGCCCAGTTTGTTCAGTGTTACTATGCGATCGATGTTGGAGGGGTGGGTCTATGTAGCAAGCGAAGTACGACTGGCCGCCGAACGAGCCTTCTGCATTGAGAGGAGAGTCGAAGATCGGTCTTGGAAGTTGAACTGTTGATCAACACAGGTTGGGATTGCACACAACACTGCTGGGATAGGTTCAATTCGCCTGTATCCAACCTGGGTCCTATATATTTCGGTTCCACCGATATTCAAAGCCGAGACGGTAGAATCATACTGCATAGCTCAACTACCTTGTACGAGAGAATGGTGGATAATTCACGTACAGCGGCTCGGATTCAGAGGGCCTGACGGCGCTGGGCGCGACTGCGGCCGATTACAAAATTGATGTATCGGTGTGCAGGCAGATACCAGCCCGTTCGATTCGGGGTCAGGACATACAACGGTAATCTCCGATGTGTTTTTCATGGATATGCATTCTTGCACGAAGATCTTCTTCGGGGATGAACGACAAAGGACCCTCGAATTTTTTTACCAGGAATATGTTGGAGTGGGTGGCCAAGGTTTCGCTTCGTCTCCAATTGTTGCAAGCCCCAATTCATGCATAATGGATACAGTTCCCGCTAAGAAATTGTGAGGTGTCCAGTTTGTATAATCGGAGGCTGAGGCAACATGTATTTTGTTTGAAAAATGCAAGCCGCCGAGTGAACGCTATCAAATGTTCCTACGCGGATTATCGGGTTGCAATGAACAGCAGTTTGAGGGTGAAACGCGTCCCTAGGTAGGGTAAATAAATGATTATGAACATCCAGATCCAAGAGGCCGTCGAATTATTCTGGTAACTTACTCTGTAGACTAAGTCGTGCCGCTGCAACAGTGTACAAGCGGGGACCTTGAAAGCAGTTTCGCTGATGTCACCACATCGGTGAAGCAGATAGGCTGAGATACTGCTACAGCCAGTGTCGGTGAGGAAAAATATGAGCAGGAGTTTTATGAAAGTCCGTCGGATCGGGGACAGGAGACCATCCCTCAGAACATATGTACACCTGGGACCGAGGAGGAGATGAGAACCCGGAGGGAGGGGCTGGCCCAACTCCGATCGAAACACAGGGACAATAGTTGCGCGCCGATGTATATGCACAGTGACAGGGCCGAGGCATCCTCATATCCATCAGCCTTTCGGCAGATTTCGTGTCACTTGAATGGACTTGAATCACTTGAATCGAAAAAAACGGACTGAAAAATTTTAGGGCGGGAACTGACTGTGCTCCCCATATAATTTTTCCCCCTACTTGTGGGAAGTTGGACTTGCCTGGACCACTTGTCTCTTGAGCACTTTTTTAAGCCCATTCAAGGCCGATCAAGTGAAATGAAGAAATCTGTCGAAAGTCTAATGTCTTGTCTTACCTGGCGGTAAACATGCAATGCGGCCACTGGTTCGCGATTCCGAGATAACGCTGGGTAGCGGATACCGTAAGCTCAGGGGCAGTTGTCCGTGTCCGGAGTCTTCAATCCTACCCAGAATCAGATTAAAGTTGTCCCGAGAGCATTGCTTGCTGCCAGAGCCGATGCAGAGCCAACTCTGGATGCACGGGGGGGAAAAACCGTTTGGGTCGGGAATCGGTCCTTCAATTGGGACGATGAGGTGCGTGAAGAGGGAGCGCAGGCGAGCATTACTTTCGGAATAAATGTAAATGAGGATACTAGCGCTGAAGGTGAAATGGACGCCCATGAATTAGGAACGTCGGAGGGGATAGTTCAAGGTTGTCGGCCGACGGCATTACGCGGCCGATCTACTCTTGCCAACAACGCCCACCGTCCGTTTCCTTGGACTCGACACCAGCGCTCAGCCTCCCATTCCATCATGGTTCTCTCATCTTTCTTCGAGGATAGCCTGAGTACTCGCATCTACCAAACATCTGCACGCCGCCTCATCCGTAGGCCTCGAGAGGAGCACTTCTCCCACGTCGTGCCGGGTGTCGCGCCGCAGCGCTCACCTTCTCGTTCGTATCTGTCGTCACATTTTTCTATAACCTCTTCCCGGCTCCGCTAAACCTGTTCGATCCCAACTACATCTGGCACTGACGTCGCTGGATTTTTCGGCTATACCCAGTAAGGCACTGTCCTTCTGCCTCTGTCTTCTGAGTCTCCTCGTCCTCTGAACTTGATTGCCTTCACATCCCGCTTCTCCGCGTCCTCTTCTATGTGTAACTTCAGCCTGATCGAACCGAAATACTTGCTCTCTCCTGCTATCTTGTCTCGGCGTCTTGGTTTTTCTCTTCAGTCGATACCTTTGGCGTCACTTTCCATTTCCCTCTTGTATGCCACTGCGCCCTCTGCGCCGTAATTCCTCGATCAGCACTCCGAGTCCAGAGGTACGCTCTCTCTGCGCGTGCGTCGTTTCCAAATTCTTTCCCAGCCCAAATAGCAGTCGTTGACCAGGGCGTTCACCTTCCAGTCGTATGATGGTTGCTAGAGGATTCCAGGGAGGATCCCCCACGACAGTGTAGAAATGCAAGACTATGGAAAGCCAGAGCACCACGCTCGTTTGATGGCCGGTGATTGCCCCATACGGCAGTCGGACTGATGACACCGAGCTGTTGCCAGATCACCTCTCGTTACATAAGTATAAGTTATATAAGTAACTGCTGATGAGCGCAGTAAATCCCTGAACCGTGTAGTGCACCAGATCCTCGTAAACTTTGTGAACCTGATGAACTTGGTGAACCACGGGTGAACTCACCCAACGCTCCGATGCACTACCGCATTTAGACAGAAATTAGTCACAATTCGCACGTGAGGTGACCATTATCGCAGTCGCGTCTGGCGACTCTTGCCTTCCGCACTCGAGCGTTACCCATTCCTTGCCTCCTCAGTGCTCAGACAACACAATGACGTCGATGGAAGACGTCCACGCATTTCTCAGCAAAATTCCCGGCCTCGCAGAGTCTATAACCATGGGCAAAGCAATGACTTTCGTCCGACTGGCTTCCCGACTTAAGGACGAGATAATTATGGCCCAGTCCTCCTCTACTTACGACCCTGCGAACGCCCCTTCTGAAATTCCAGAGCATGTCAAATCATTCTTAGGCTGTGCTACCAATATTCCAGATGACTTTGTCTCGGGCTGCTGGGCGGCCTTTAGCGACACAATATGGAGGTACAATGATGATGGTGGCTGCTCCGGGAGGGACGCACAGATTTTCCGGGACTTTGGCTTTGAAAACCTCCTCTGTATGTCGCCGTTTTATATCGATTGGTCGTTTCTTAAGCATTCACAGCTGCTCGGATGCTTTTCCCGCCTAACAAACAATGTACTACGCCTGGCTGCCTCAATACAGACCTTCTCAGGGACAAGGATGGCCTCAGGAAGGTCGTACTATTCACCCTCAGTGATGGGGCATGCGCGACTTATTCGGTGCATCTCCATTGCTCAAGTTAGTTCATCACAATTTCACCATCGTTCTATACTGATATCTATTCGGAAGAGTGTAAAACAAACTATCAAAACAACTATTCCGTTCGCGACGGCATCAGGACCTACTATTCTGGAGTGCCGGATGCGATACAAGTCGGCGAGCATCAGTTTGTCGAGCGCGAGGTCCTAAGTCTCTTCATGGGTCTAATGTTGATCTCCTGGACGTCCGCGACAAATGCTGCTCGTGTTTACGATACGTGCCTCTCAAAACCGGAGAATCGCCCTAATAACAAGGACTGGCCACCGTCTCGAAGCTTCAAACTCCGTACTGAGCACGTCTGGGACGGTTTCATGATCTTGTCGCTACTAGAAGATCACGAGGAGCAGAACAAGATCCTTCAAGTTCCACACACCGGCGAACAAAATGTACGATTCAACAAGGCTATTCGCGAACGCAACGCTCGGATCAGGCTCTGCGGGCAGCCTGAATGGTCCCATTACTGCGATAAATGTATGCGCGTGTGGAAAGACGGTGACGAGCTCAGTAAGTGACAAACAATCATCGACTCCTCGCTGCCAATTAACTTCTTTCCAGAAAAATTGCATGTCATCGTTATTGACGGGATAACCATCGGGCATCCATGCTGTGGTGTCCATGACTGCCCGGAACCGCTCATCACCAACCGACACCGGTTTTGTCAAGGACACAACTACCGGCATCACATCTGCGCCGTCGAAGGATGTGAGGCTGCAGTGGAACACACGTACATGACATGCTCAATCCCGGAGCACCGCCAACTCGAGATGAACCATAAAAAGCGAGACAAGGCACTTTTCCAACTCCGAGGTCGGCTACAACGTGCAAGTGTTTCTCACCCCAATGACGCATTCGAGGCCGAGGTTACTGCCGAGGAAGTCGAAGAGATGACGGTCAGCGACGAATGCGCTGCAGCTAAGGATCCGAATGGAAATAAGAAGATCCGTGCCCTCTTTGGGCGTCGTCGAACCCACAACGAGCAAATATTTGTTCGACCCTGCGGTATAATTGTGGCGCATGCGACCTTCTATGCTTCCGAGAGTGTCTCTCAGACCGTGGTCAGTATTATCTTTTTCGTTCCGTCTTCTATCCAGCTAACTTCCGCATTCAGGACATGCTTCAAAAGGTCTTCCACGTCGAAGGCTCCATGCCCGACATTGTTATCTACGACAACAACTGTACCCTGTACAAGTACCTCGTTCGACAAGGCATCCGACTCTATGAGACCGTTGGGTTCCCGGTTGATGTCTTCCATTGGAAGTGCAAGCACGCAAAGGAAGGGATCGAATGCTCGTATCACTGCAACCCGACACTCTTCCCTGAGCTGCTGGGAACCGATGGGAAGGCATGGTTCTTCAATTCCTCAATTGCGGAGCAGACCAACGTGTGGCTTGGTGGATATCACTCGATTCTTCGGGAGATGGGCTCAGACAAGTATGATTTCTTCCTGGATGAGATGGTGATGAGGAAGAATAGACTAACGAAGGCGAAGTTGGAGGTAGCAGGTGCGCTCCCAGACTATGTCCCTAATCTCTCATACTATGTCCCTACTTGAGACGACTCGTTATAAAATATGCATGCAATGAAATTATATCCAAGATACTATGTTGTCAATACTACAAATCTAATCTAATAGGTGGAGTAAAGTAATGGTAGCTAACGGCGTTTGTCCTCGGCAACTCGAGCCCATCCAGTTGATTTACCCCGCCACTCCGTCCAAAGCCCATCGCGGGTGCGTGGCAGTTGGGAGGCAACGTCGCGCTCTGCCTGGCTGGAGTACTTCCAGGCCCGTTGTTGCTGATACCACGCGCCCTTTGGGAAACTGAGCCCAAAGACCTCAACGAAACGTTCCGGGACGTTCCTGGATCCTATCAGGCGAAATGCAGTAGCCATATCGCGCGTATACATCCCCTCTGGCCAGACACCACACCCGAGGGGAGCAAGCACCCGACCCTCTTGCCAGAGCAAGTCAGGGTCCACCGGCATTGAAGGCGGTGTCAAAGGCGAGGGCGAGGATGGCGAGGGAGACGAGGATGGCGAGGGAGACGAGGGTGGCGAGAACAACAAAGAAGATGAAGACCCGGGGATGGGCGACGATGTGCGCGATGCAGGAGATGATGGGGAGAATGAGCGCGCTGACTTGGACGGCCGCAGTGGTTCTTCGGACGACAAACGCCTGCGCTTGGGAGCAGCGGTGGGAAGTGCGCGACGGGGAGCGATGGGCTTGCGGCCGTACTTGTTGATGTATTCATCCAGACGCGGACAATCCACCACCCCGTAACAGCGTACGAGGATAACCTGCTGGGGGGCGACCTCCATGACGTGATCAACGTCCTCGCGGTCCCAGCAGCGACCATCGAAGTCGAAGATCCCAATCTCATCGGTGGTGATGAGCCCCATCTTCTTCAGCAACGCTGGGTAGTCAGCCATGTTGAGCCGCAATGACGCCAAGCCCTGCTGCCGAAACATCTCCGGCTCGACGCCATCCTGAGAAGAGCACGGTGAATACGATATCCAATATGAAGAGACCGGTATACGCACCTTAGACCAGTAGCAGAAGCGGACCTGCCTCTCGAATAACTGATCTTGCCTCCGTCGTTGCTCCTCGGCGATTTTTCGCTTCTCTTGCTCGGCACGATTGGCATTGTACTTGCGCGCCCAATCAGGATCCATCGCCTTCTTGTAGAGTTTGGGAGGAAGAGGTTCGTCGCCAGCGTCGATTGTGGACGAAGAGGACTGGTATGAGAACATTGGCCGTGGGCGAGACAAGGCAGATGGATCCCCAGACTCGGGAATCGAGGAAGACGCGATGGGGGCGTCCAGCAAACGGTGTCCACTATAGCGGCACCCTTTCCCTTGGTTCTCGCAGCACTGTTTGCACATTTTGTAGGTGCAGCTCTTTGCGCCTGCGAGACGTTTGCATGTGCGGACTGCACAGGTCGCCTTCCCTGACTGAGAGTTGGCAGGCACCGGCTGCGAGGGTGGGACGAGGGGAACGCGTGGTTGCGATGATGGAGGAGCGGGAGGTGTCGACACAAGTGCAGGGTCAATCGGTACGCCGTTCCAGAATGGAATACGTGGCGATAGAGAGTACAGATCGTTGGGCCCATCAGGTGGCGGGTACGGCGGGGCTCCGTTTGCAGGAGAGTCCCTCCAACGACGCTCGGCAGCAGCTACTAGCTCAGGCGCGAGCCACTTGAAGTAACCGCAACAACACTGGGAACAGATGTGAAGGTGAATCGAAGCTGAGGGAACATCACGACGCACCGCTTGGTACTCCAGACCCTCATGATAAGGAACGTTCTTACCGCTGCAGACGAGGAGGGATGGGATGCGTTCCGGGCAGCCTGGCTTCGGGCATTGTATGAATTGGTGGACCGGCGGCGCAGCGGGCATAGGCGAGACTAGTGATGTGCATGGTAAGTAGCATATACCTTTTCAATATTCCTATCAGTTTTGGACGGGTTCTGGACTAGGCGGGGACTTACAAGGGGAAAAATAAGAAACATACCAATGGGCGAGAGAGAGTGACGAGGTAACGTTTGTGTGACATTGGCCGAGTTTGGTATGCGAACAAACACAGCCAGCGGGTTACATAACCAGTTTACCGGAGGTTCACTCGGTTCACCCAGTTCACCAGGTTCACCGTTAACTTGGTAAACTTTCTGATATACGTATGTTCTCGATGAGCGCGCTGAGCACGGAAATGATCCGGTGATCGCTGATCGCGCATCACTCCGGCCGCCTTTACTTGTCGCGCACACCAATAGCTTGCACGCTACCCGCCGCCCGTTTGCCCATCCAAGTCGACACGGCAGCACTGGAATCTCGCTGCATCCGACCCCTTTTATCACATGGTCTCCTTTCCAACCACGCTCCTGCGGATTTTCCTGGCCTCAAGACTCTATTCATTTTATTTTCCTTTCCCTCGTCCTCCTAGCCTCGGGCTTTCCGGCTTTCGGGCGAACTTTAATAAAAATTCCACCGGCTTTTTTGAGTCTGATTATTATTTTCATCTCACACCACCACTCACTATAAAATGAAGCTACTTTTCCCGCAATAAAACAGGTTTTTCCCCTCAGAATCTGAATAAGTTCGCAGGAGAGTTAGGAAGCATATTTTTTCATAAAGCATAGATCATGGAGCATAGAGCATACATCTGAGCACGTTTAGCTACTCTGTCTCGAATGCGGGAAGTTTGAACCAACTACAGAATTGGTTGCAAATGTGCTGCTTTGGGAATGCCTCAAACGCGGCGGGTACATTGCCTTCACCAAAAATTTCAGCTCCATCTCCAATCGAGCTTGATACCAGTGTTAGAAGGTCGGATCACCAAGGCCAAAGGACTTACAGGGCAGTCATAATCTGAGGATCCGTCAAAAGCTTGGAGGAACCTCGAATGTGACTTCAGTGATGATTCCCCGGAAAATGAAGTACTTACCTTGAAGATCTGAGAGGTAGACCATACCCTTCGTTTTGTAGTACTGGACATGTTGTGTAAATGAGAGAAAGGTGGCCAACAAGGAGAGCGAGCTGTCGGCAGTTGGGAGTTTGATCGGGACGGCGCTGGCTTTGTTGATGAACTTGTAGAAACCGTCTTTCTCCTCGTCAATGTACTCTTCAATGAGATATGAACGGCAAATGCTCGATTTGTTGTTGGCTGGAGGTCCGGATGCAGCCTGATGGACGGCTGCCACACCAGCATGGACGAAGCGGAGCTGTGGGATTTCAAACGGGGGGGTATGAGGGGAGTTTTCGATGTAATTTTCGATGAATGCATATGTTAGAGCCATGAGGGAGCCGGCCCAGAGCAAAACATTGGCCTCCATGAGCGTCTTGCGAAATTCATCGGCAGGCATGAGGCGGGTGATCATCCAACCGGCGGGGTTGGCGCCGGTCGGCTTAGCACGGGGCACATACATTCTTTTAATAGCGATGGCCTCATTGAGCTTCTGACCGAGACCTTCTGTCGCAAGATGAACGAGGGAGAGGAAACCGGGCTGTGCAGTTTTGAATGCGCCAATTCCGAGGTATTTACCATCCTCAACTCCGAGGGAACCATGGGCAGCTTCAGCTGGATCACAGGTAAAACCCTGGAACTTGCCAGACAGGAGCTCCCCCAGTGGGGGATACGGGATTTGGAAGAACTCAACCTGTTCAGACACAATGTGTGCTGAAAATTATCAGCAAGATCATATAATTCCGAATAATTGAATACTACCTTGCTCCAAAACCTGTGAGTAAGAGGATCCACCTGCAAGCAAGGCCTCACACAATTTTTCACGATTCGGAGACTCGTAAACAGGGACTGCACGCCGTTTTGACGGTGGTGGGGTACGCGGGACAGACTCAAAATCCTAAAGTGTGAAGAGTGTCAATCAGATTAATTTCGTTGCATTGAAAATTAAATATACACTGCGTCGGCGCTTAGAGACCGAATTGTCGGACATGGACTGGTTGAGGAATCCGGTGTTACTTTGAGAACTGTGGAAGCTAGCGGTCCTCAGACTATACTCCGAAGGACCCGGAGAAGCGGGAGGAGAGTCGCTTCCCGAAGGCGAGGCGGACCGAATGCGAGTAGCAGTGGCCTTTTTTCCATGGCGAGAGGAATGCAAGCTCTATGGTTATTGTTAGAGATGTGAAGGAGGGCTCGAGAGTTTTACCATCTCCGCGTTGAGCTGAACACACATCAGTCAAAATCTAGCGCAAAAGAGAAATCATACCTCTGTTTGGGCCACAAACTCCGTGATTTCCTCCCACAAGTCGGGATCGATGACAAGGGCAAGTTCAAATGCCTTGGTCGGTTTTTTGAAAGTGTTTACCCCATCCTTCCCCTTGGGCTTCCCAGTGAGGCACCGCTCGTAGAAATATGGCATATGCTGGTTCTCCTGCGCAAGATCAACCCAGTTCGAAATCTCACGCAGTACAACAGACTCCCATTTGATCGGATAATTCTTGAGTGCCAGCCGAGTCTTGGAATCCATTGTGTCGATTGCCATTGTCCGCAGTGCGGCCGGAGTGGATGTAGCTAGAACATTTGGCTTGCCTTCTGACAAATTCTGGGCGGCAGAGTTAATGAACCGGTGCCATGTTCAAATATTAATGATGAGGGCTCACGTGAACTTGTACGCCGTTTGGCTTTCCGCTGATCTCACGAAGCACTTTGAACCGTAAAGTTATCGTATCAGCGAGGCTGCTCTGATATGCCCTTGCTGCCCAGTCGCGCCGGGTCACACCATATTGTGCATGGGAACCCGAATATCCGTACATGTCATTCGGTGCCAGGGTATTTGAATACTGCAGTTGGCTTGGATTCTGCCCGGCAGGTGGAATTGGCGGGTAAATATAACCCGGTGGGTAGACATTCCATGAACTGGGAACCTCAACACGAGGTTGGAGACCGGGTACAGGTGGAGGTAACATCAGCCCTAGGGAAATCACGTCGATGAAGCATTAATAAAGACTGTTGTCGTACCATTGGAAGGCCCGGACATGTCTACAAGTCCAGAAACTGCAGTGACTCGACGCACAGAAGGATTTGCACCTGGAGACACACGTATTAAACATTGTGATTAAGCACTAATGTTAAATACCTTTGCGGCGTGCATCATTCACGCTCCTCCTCACATCCTGGACCTCACCACGCTCGAATTCTTTCCCTGGTACTCCTCAGCAAAGAATCAGGATATTAAAATGAACCACTTACGAGACATTGTAGCCGGCTGAGCACGGTAGTAGTCAATACACTTGGTGCAGACATGTTTCCCATTCTGAGAATTGTAGCCACCAATGTAATGGCGTGGTTCTCCAGCAGCAATCGGTGCTCTACATTTTTCCCGCTCGCAAACAGTCGCTTTAGTAGATGGTACATCATCAGTGAACTGAGTAACCAATCCACTGTCGAGTCGACGGTCCATTGAGTGTCAGAGAGAAAGAGAGATGGACGCAGGCAGGAATTGAACGACAATGGTATATTGCAAAAATCAGTAGATTTAAATACCCAGTCTTACATCTGCCATGGCTGTGATTTTCATCAACAGACTGCGTCGGTTTCAGCACAGGAAACCGCAACCAAGGATTCCTCCCACACGGAAAAATCTCGCCCGTGCCTCTGCTGTGAGAGGCAATACAGGTTAAACAGCCTGGGCTGTGTTCGGAACCAAGTGGCCCGAATGACTGCGCCGCTACAGACTAGATGAGACAATCCTAACCCGTAATTTGCGTACTTAAACCTGTGCATCCGCAGTGAGAGGCTGTTCCACTGCATCTTTCTCTCTGCGGATAATGTGATCCATTAATCATGTTGAGAAACTTGCGGTATAAAGAGAGGCTTCATTTCTGTCTTCCAGTATCCACCCGGCAGCTCATCTTCCATGGCGCGAAACAATCAACATAAGCCACTTCGTAAGTAATTTCGTTTTGATTAAGGCTTTAAAACAGCTGATCATGAACGCACTGTAGCACCCTTGAGCCTTATTGGATCCCATATCATGTGATATTGGAAAATGCAGAAAAATGACAAGCAGATCTTGGAACTGTTGAGGACCAGGCATCTCAACGGCACTAGATATGGCATCGGGTTTGTGTCGACTATCTTCGTGCAGACTATATCGCTGATGGGGGGGAAGACTTACTCGCTTTCGCGAAATTCGTGAAGGGATGGGTCTTTTTAGGTCCAGGAAGCAGGACCATAATATAGAGACAATACGGGAGGCGATGCTTCGATTACGGGTGCAATATCCTAAAGCGGGCCAGCGAGAGATCAGTGGCCTCCTCTTTCACGAGGAAAATATGAGTGTGCCACGGTACATAGTAGCTTCTTTTCAATTTTGGACGCTTGAATTATCTGACATTTTACAGGAGCGTTATAAGATCTTACTTTGCCATATACGAGCCGGAGTTAGTCCGCCAACGCCGAGCAAATCGTCTGAAGCGCAAACGCTTCTGGGCAGCCGGTGGTAATGATATGTGGTGCGTAGATCAGCACGACAAGTGGAAGTACAAGTATGGCCTGGCGCTTCACTCCGGCCTCGACCCGTTCTACGGCTATATTCACTGGTTGAAAATATGGTGGACAAACAGTAATCCTCGCCTCATCCTCAGCTACTATCTCAATGAGGTGGAGCAATCTGGATGTGAGTCCAAATCTTGACTTACCTTGATTCAATCTGAAGTTGGTAGACATGCCGCTGGTTTCTCAAAGCGATCCGGGTGTCGAAAACTTCGGACTGGCAAATGGGCACACCCTTCTACGGCACTGGCATGATCCTAGCCTTAAAGGAACACTGCAACATCGCTGGATGAATGAAAAGAAAAATGTTATGCCAGAGATAGGTTGGTCTCAACTACGACGCCGGTGGACACCTGGATTTGAAGACATCCTCGACATTGGGGTCAATAATGGCTGGTACGATCCAAGCAATCTTCTGCAGGCGTATGTTCCAAATAAATCTCCACCCCAATCATTTGCTTATTCACGGTTCATGAAGTCTTGTCTTTCGATGGGTATTTATCCCATGGTTGCAGAAGGAACTCGATGCCTACAGAGAACGTGTCAACAATACCGCCAAGCGTGCTGACAAAAACAAAGTGCTCCCTCACGGTGTCCCAAGTCACATGTGTGAAGCTCCCGAGGAGTTTGGAATCCTAGATTTCAAGGTCTGTCCGACCTATTTCAGTTGTCCCATTGCTCAGTGCTTGGAACTCAGGTCAAAGTTGATCCGGATTCGGTGGTCTACGTTCGGAACTTGTATGCACCTCCCGACCATGAAGTATTTGAACTGGTCCCCCCGAATTTTGCTCAACTGGCTGCTGAATTTTACACTCAAATGGGTCAGCCACCAGTTCTTCGAACAAATGTATGGGATATATATATGGGCCTTTTAACTCGATTCCAACACCTGGACAACATGCATCGAGTTCCTGCAGAGCTAGATGAACATTGGGGGTATACACTGACAATGGCGCGAGATGATTACCAGGATGATATTGCACTGATTCCCAACTTGTCGCCTCTCCAAAATGGCTCAGATGTTGTTGGGCTACAAGGCTTGAAGTATATGGATGGCGTGAATAACGGACTAGGATTGAGTAAGTTCAATCTCTCATTTAATGGGCTGGTACTCATTCCATATTCAAGATGAGGAACAGGCCTCCAAGCTTGATGAAATGACCAACCACGATGAGCCCTTGCCTGAGGGCGAAGCTGATTTAGAGGAGGGGGATCAACTGATGGCTTGGTTCTCCGATGAAGAGGATGAACCCGAGCATAATATGTAGTGTTCGGATAATAACAACTCGATGGTGCCTTTGGCGTGAGAAAAATGCTGACATTACGGTCGACTGAGCGATGGGCATGTCAGACATGTGTCCATTGCATTAATACAAAGTCCAGGCATTCTTGGGGAAAGGAGCTCAGAAGGGATAGGCCCTTCTATGTGGTTCAAGCTAACTTCTAGAAGTGCTCTCATAATGTGCCGCCAACAAGCCGCCAAGAAAAAGAGGGTTATAAGTGGAATTCACTTTGTGCCATTTAAGGGCCCATATCCCCCGGATACAATCAAGTAGAGTCCAGTGTCACTATACAGATTCATGACACGTATTGGAATGTCTTAGACGCGTCACTAAGCTGATGACGACGCGTCGCACGCGAGTAAGCATACACGATCACGTGATACCGCTGCATGCTTCGGGCCAAGTGGTTCCGAAAAAGGTCTCGTCTTTATCCCCTGGATGTTCTAGCAAGTACTTAGTACACCACTTATATCCAGTTGGACTTTCAGTGCGATGCTACTCAGCTGTAACGGGCGGGTGTCATCAGTCCGACTGCCTTATCGGGCAATCACCGGCCATCAAACGAGCGTGGTGCTCTGGCTTTCCATACAAGACATCTGAACCAATTCTTCCTGTGCGTCGCTGGCTTTACTTCCGGCTGATAATTTGGCTTCTGCTTACGAAGTTTCGCCCACCGGGATACATGGGGAAAGGTCAAACATCTTTCATCCCGGGATATTGTTCCAAGATATGCAGTTCCTCCTCCCCCATCATCCTTCATCGTTGACCCACCCTCATGGTATTTCCCTCTCCAAAACCAGCGAAATCAATGACACGATGCGCAAGGCTAAGGGTTTGCACTGAAATCTCGTCACGGATATTCAAAGGTCCCTTTACCTAACATGTTGGCGGCCACCTACTTTGTGTGTTCATTCAGGTTCATTCCCTCACAACTCATCTGATTTCCCTATTGACACCAATCCGCAAAAACCCCGTCGTTGACTAGGCCTTTGGGATCGGGAGAAACCCAGGGTTCGATTCTACGTGACGGTGTCCAGCGTAAGTGAAGAAATTGTGGCTGGTAGGTCGTTTCGGTTTTCATATTCAGGTTCACACGTTTATCGATCTTTAACGCTCGAGCCTCCGTATTTTCGCTAGTGACCTGGATACGCGTATCCAGAGTTCAAATTCCTGGCCACGCATAATCAAGTAAGCCAACGCATACAGATAGTGTCCTCTGCTTGTTGCTCCCTCCGCTAAGTTCGTACTCATTATGTCCGCACTTACTCTACCCCCTAATCAAGATCGCCCGGAATAAAAAACACCGGGACGTCGGCGCCGACGTTACCCGCGGTGGAGACCTCTGCTTCGACATTCAATCCCAGTATGATCTCGTTGGTACCCCACGGCACGCCCGTTGCGTCCGCCCAGCTCGTCCCCACGGGCTCCACGACCGTTGAGTTCGTCATGCGCCAGAACGCCTCCCCCGCGCCGTCCCAGTAGAATGCGTAATTTCTCCAATCGAACAAGAACCCGAGGAGGAAGTTGGTTGTCCCCGTACTCGTGGTGGGCATGAGCCCGACGGCGTTACCGAGGCCGGCTGCCGAGGTGTAGGTGAGGTGGTGAAGGTTTCCGGGGCCGTAAACGGTCACAATGGGGGCGATCCCATTGGTGTAGCTCATGGTGCCTGTCTAGAGATAAAGTGGTGACATTGATGAGTTCTTCAGATTCTCGACGAGGACAACGGACTTCGTACCACGACTGAGCCGGCTGGATGTGTACTGGTTCTTTCCATAGTCGCTCTTCTTATACAGTCCTATGGGCGCCATTATTGACGCTAAGGGCTGGGGGATGACAGCGGGCATTGATGCCTTTTGTAGATGATATATAGATGTACAATTGGGGCGCTAACAAAGTAACACGAATGTAAGATGCTTTCCATATGGACTGTCTCGACAGCTAAAATTATTGCTGTCGCCGGCAAGTTCGGACGCCTCTTGTCATCTGGAAGTTCTCTTTACAGTGGTCTAAGCGCTCAGAAGATGATTTGGGCTGGCAGGGTACACAGGCTAGATACTCCCATTGGAGTAATTGGAAATTCATTTGTAGGCTTCATGTCGAGGTCGATTTTTATCCATCAAATTTCTTAACCGAATGTTCTTTGCCAGGTTGATGTGGTCGCTGAAGGCGCCCGTGTGTCGGCTGCCATCCACCAGGACAATACTCGGAGGGATGTATATCACCCTCTTAGATCTACTCGTTTACGGCGCCAAAAGCGGTGAAGCAGGTGGCATGAATGGTATGCAAAGATGTTGTTTCTCGTATACTACCGACTATCTCAGTGGCGGAGATGCCTTTCATCACCGGTTCCGAGCGCTCAGGAGCGCAATACCAAGAGGGTAGGCCGGATACAGGCTAGATCCACGTTGGCGAACATGTATATAATCTAAATTCTAGTCCAATAACAAAACACCGCCTCTTACCGCTAGACGCCGTCGCGGGGAGTCTAGCTGTACATGTATAATTGGAAATGTACGAGCTGATGGATCGGTCGTCGGGGTAGACATGCGCAAGGAGGGGGGGCATACACTACAATACACGAGGTACGAGTATTTTGTTGTAGCGTCTGTTTATAAGAGACTACATGGTCCATAAGTGGCGTTCGGTGAATTTTGAATTACATGTATCCTTGGAATTATCTGTCTTCGAACAAAGAACAAGTCCAGCGTTGAAGAACTACTTGGAACAGATACGGGAAATCCTTGCATTACGAGAGATTCAGATGGTGGATTGTCTTCCTCTTGTTGGCATCGCCGAGCGTAGCCGTAGTGCCGGTCGATGATCTGGCTCGGCGGGGACAACGGCATTGTGCCGAATGTCGGGTTTTGGGGCCGGCATCCCAGCTAAGAATTCGGCCAAATATTCGGCGTTCGTGTCAACTTGCACATTTGACCTATACCTTCGGGAATATTATCCAGAAATATTCAACTGAAGCGATGCAAAGATTTTCGTTCTTCCCGGTCGAAATGGGACAGTATCAGCCGTCAGGGCACCAATTTCCCCTGCTTGCTTCGTACTCTGGCACCTAATCGATAATTTTAACCCTCCGCCCACTTCCCGTCTCGCCGCCTCAGGAGTCCCCGTTCCCCCCATCGACCGATACAGCGTGCGGCTGTCAAAGCGGCGATAATACCTCTCCTCTGCGGCGAATAGAAACCAATCAATCATTGGCACTGGTGTAGACATGAATACTTATAGTTACGCTTTAATTAGTCCACCCGTTCAGCATTCGAGATTCATTGGAGACCTCAAATATATATATCATATATTGAAAGCTGATAAAATTAAGCCCAGAGATTCCATACAATGAGTCGGTACATGTCATACTGTAAGATAAAGAAAGAATGCGGCCACAACGTGCATTTAACGGAGAAACTAGTCGTCTTCCTCATCGTCCCAGTTGGGGTTGTCTTGGAGCAAGCGCTCGAGGATTGGTAAATAATCGGGGCGGACTACAACACCCTCCCGGATGATGCGGCCACGGAACCATCTCAAAAATGCAGGCGAGTAATCGAAGTCGATCTCGTCGGCAACGTGAACGTTGGCGGGAGCCCATACGTTAGGCGACCGCAACCGTGCCCAATGCGTCCCGCTAAAGAGTATGCATGATTCCAGCGTCTCGGACTGCATGCAGATCTGGAGGAAGGCCCATTCTAAGTCGAGGGTCGCCTGAGTGACGTCGGGAGGCACGTGGATACGGACGGCTCGCAGGCACTTGCATGAAAGGGCTATGGACATTCCGAGTGCCTGGAGGAAGGCCTTTGAGGTAGTCAATACCCAGAGCAAAACGTAAGTGGACAATCGACAAACCGGCCTTCCCGCCTGGTCGATGCCCTCTGGAACGAAGCTGAGTCGAGTGATAGTCGGTAAAGCCGCGGCTATGACGAAGGGATCGCACTTCCAGTCGACTATGACATTTTTCAGTGTTTCAATGGGGACGTGCGAATGAGCGAGGCTGCGCATGAATGTGATGGCCTTCTCGGTCGCCATCATCGACCTCGGCCAGTAGACTGTGGGATTCGAGACAGAGGATCCCGGTACGATAGCGCAAGCCACATTTGCAGGGCCGCTGAAGTTGCGGAGGGTTGGAAGACATATGGAGGATAATTGGGTCGAGGAGTTGGTAGGGCACGGGATCACATGCAGAGAGTCGATGAATCGGTGCTTCTGGAGGAAGGGCTCGAGGGAATTAGAGAATGACGTGACCAATGTGCGTAGGTAGGGAAAGAAAAAGGATTTGAGTTGCGGGAACAATGTGATCGGGTGCACGATGTCGAGGTTAACGAGCTGATGCAAGCCACTGATGACGGTGGCACACCGCGCCTCGCGCCGAATGTAATAATTGAGCTTTGCACGCTCATCCGCGCCGGCAGTTGAGGTAGATTCAAATTTGCTTTCAGCGTTTGAATTAGCGCACGAGGGAAGGTGGACCCGGTGGCACTCACATTGTTAATGATTTCACCAACTTTGCAAGCTCGGCGTCTGAACTCAATGCGGAGCAGAATGCGAGTAACGCGCACGGATCTGAAATCTCCACGGTTTTGAAAAGGTAAGGGAGGCAAATGGTGTGAATCTGATGGTTTCCGACGCGCGAGAGGGCGAGTAAAGCTGAACGCGTGGATCTCTCCGCGATTTCGTGGACCATCTCGAGGGGGAGCATTGCGAGGCCCGGTACGGGTAATATGACCGACATCGTGGGTGCGGGATGTGGCAGGAGTCGCAATATAATCTGCTGAACTGGTGGCAGAAAGAGAGAGACGCTTCAGTTTTAACGCCTCATCACGTGTGTCAGAATCCGGGTTAGGAAATGGTCTGAAGTGGGTAGAACAATGGAGTCGTGGTGACAGAGCGGGAAGAGGAGGCTAGGAAACAAAGAAACGCTGCAGCCGGAGGCCTTGAAGCAATTTCCGGGAAATAACACGTTGGCGCCGTTGTAACCCACTGTACCGCACCAAGTTATGGAACTGCACTCTGCCCATATTCTTCGGCTCCTTCCAAAGTTATCCACCTTCTGCATCCCGCAACACAGAAAATCACCTCCGCGTACGCGATCCGTATACCCAATTGAGGGCGGCGCGGCCGGGAGTTGACACAACAGATAGTTCCCCGGTTTCGTGCCCCGAGTTTGATTAATGTACAGGTATCGAGGTGTGTCGCAAACGAAGCAAGGATGGCGGCAATGTGTTCTTTAAAACGTTTTTCAGGATGTCAGCGAATATGGTCACAGGGGATGTCTGAGGAAATATACCATTGCGGGACGTGTTGTGAATCCGCGGGTCCGATTCCACGGCGATCGGACTCAGGTGCCTCGGAATAATTATGGCGTAAAGCGTCTTGTAAGTCGGGGCCGAGGAGAGAAGATAATGCGACTCTGGGAGTGAGCTTTACAGATTCGGATGCAAAAGCTTGATTCAGTTACTTCGAGGGAGGTTTCAGTGGTTTCCTGATCAAGGGGATATGAGGCGAGCTTGAAAGCTCACCTCGCCAACAGCGGATGAAGAAAACTCGACAAAGTCAAGGGTGAGATAAAGGATACAGAATGAAAGTTGGAAAGTGGTTGAGGGATAGTTTGTACATCTTGAGGCGATCACGTATCCCGAGTTGAAAGACGACTACTCGTCCGGTTCTGTGATTGCGGACTTCATGACCTACCATGAAGACCTGGCAGCGAACTCGTTATCTGACGATCGCGAGTTATTTGCTGGATGATACCGAATTCCTGATTGACAGCAAACAAGCATAATAATGATTGACCGACCTAAACAGTCTGTAACCCGTACATCGACGTCCGACGCTTAAAGTTTCCCCTTCATCAGATGCCTGACCTTCTCCGGCTCGAGCACGCCAAGCGGGTACGGGAAGTCAGGCCCGTGGATGTGGTCCACACCGCCATCGACAGGGAGGATCTGACCCGTCACATACGCCGCCGCGCCGCTGAACAGAAACACTGCCGCATTTGCGACGTCGCTAATGCAGCCCATGCGTCCGAGGGGAAACGTCCACGTCCCGGCCTCGGCATCCGCGCCCTTGTTCGCAAGACGGTCGACGCCCTCTGTGCCGCCGATGGGGCCCGGCGCGAGAACGTTCGAGCGAACGCCGTGCGGGCCTTCCTCGACGGCGAGCACCGCGGAGAGCGCGTCGACGCCCGCCTTGGCGGCGGAGACGTGCACTTGGTATGGTGTCCCTTATGTCGTCTCCGTTAGTATTTCATTTTGTATTGGGACGTGAATGAACTTGCCTCTGTAATGCAGCATGGCGCTGACGTGTATGTACGCGCCCTTGCTTGCACGTACATGTAGGAGTGTCGCTTTGATGGTGTTATATGTGCCAATCTCACAGCGAATAGGTCAGCACGTTAATTCAACGGCTACGGAATACGCTCACCGTGTCTATTTCGATGACCGTTCTGAACCCGTTCTCGGAGAGACTCGATATGGGTGCGAGGAAATTACCCGCGGCTCCTGAAATGGTTCTTTTGTGAGTCGACGTGTTGGGCACAAATTAAAATATTCCTGACCACAAACGACAAAATCAATCCGGCCAAAGGTTTCGATCGTTTTTGCGACCGCTTCCTGTAGGGCCTTCGGCTGGCGCACGTCGGCCTGGAAAGGGATGCACCTCTTCCCAGTAACCTCGGAGAGCTCCTTTGCCGTCTGCGTCAATCGATCGAGCCTGCCACGTGTCACTTAAGAATTCGTATCTGGCGCCAAGAGAGAGATGATGTACTTGCGTCCCACGATGGTTGCATTGGCACCATGGCGCATCTAAAGGCCATTGCATAAGGTATTTGCGTGACGAAGGATAGGTGCAAGACACACGATAGCTTCTGTCATCCCGCGGCATATGCCAGAGCCACCACCGGTGCAAAACAGGACCTTATCCTTGAAAATGTCGTCTTTGAAGACGGAGGTGGAGAGGACCTCGGGTGTGACGAATGCTGTTGGGGCCATGGCTGGCGCAGACAAGTCTGCACTTAGCCGCCACGTGGGGGCGGTGTCGGATCATTCGGCCCTAGATCCGATCATGCCGAGCGCCAGCCGAGCCAACACGCAAGTCCGTCTTAGTTTCCTATAAACAGAGGGGGGGTGAAGACGGTTCGATTGGTGAAACAGACCTCGTGCTTTGTAAATTTGTTGTTGGGAAATTCTGCAGTGAGTGTGGGATAAGTGATTATATGGCCGAGCCAAGGTCGAGCAATTCCTTGAATTGACTCCTTTCACAGAAAATCCGGGTGCCTGGTGTATTGCGAGGGCGTCCACAAGTAGGGATGGCGTGCAGAGAAGCCCAAGAGATATCGCCGGTGTGTGAACAACAGATGCCAGCGGAAGGAAGTGCGACACTTAGACTTGAGCAATAACTTACCCTTTCACGATACCCCTACAGTACAGTAGAAGACTCCTCGGAGAAATCGCTCTAGATATGGACCCCGACAAATTTACGATGGGATTACTCATTTCCATCTAGTTGGAACCGTCTAGGATCACAAATATATGGAGAATGAAGAATGAACATAAAGGTGTCCTTTAACAGTGCGGTACGTGGAAGAACACAAAAACCCACGGAACCAACTTCGAATATCAAGATACCTTGACTGAATTTCGCGAACGACAAGGAGATCATCGACTAGAACCAATTTATTTGGTTTTACTATACAACAATATTTTGGAGGGAATATATGAGTCTCTACGTATAAGGTCCGTGGTATCATCATTATTCGAACGGGGAATCAGAAAGAGGGAGGATTTATAGGCCGAGGGTGGCGAGCGTAAGCCCGAGGGCGAGCTGCTGCAGGAGGCCGGCAACGTCAACGAGTCTGGGGTTTTAGTTAGCGCTATTGCGATATAACGGAGGGAGAACACCGCATACAGGTTGGCGACGAGCTCGAGGACACCGGCGAGCAAAATTTCGAGGCCAAGGAGAACCTGGTTGAGCGACGTGTCGACGCCAGCCAGGAGTCCGCCGAGGGCGGGGATGGTAGACGCTGTGCCGAGGAGGGAGTCAAGCGCGTTGGTGATGTCCTAGATGAGCATGGTAAGTCGGGATTTGCGTATTTCAGCGACGGAGACGAACCGTGATGATGCCGGCGACGAGGGTCGCAATCTCAGCGTCTGTCTGGCGCTTCAAGGGGATGGCGAGGCCCGTGAGGGAGCCACTCGCGGTCTCGAGGGCCGAGGTCAGCTCGTTAATGAGCGGCGTCACGGTAGCGTCCGTGGCTGTTCCACCAGAGACGAGTGCAGCTGAAAGTTTCAGGTTAGCAATGGATATGAAAGCGCTGAGAGAGGAGAAACGCTTACTGATTTGGGGGAGGATAGAGTCGGTAGAGCTCTTTAGCGTGGTGAAGACGGTCTCGATGTCGGCAGTCGAGGCGCGCTTGTCAACGACGGGCGAGGGGATCGCAGACACAAAGGTCGCGGAGAGCAGGAGAAGGGAGGCGAAACGAAGGCCGAACATGGTGAATTAGATGAGGGTGGGTTAGGGAGATTTTGTGGTAGATAGCAGTGGGAGGATGGTGATATTGTCTGTCCATCGTCGGACGTCTTTATAGTGAAAATATGAATTAAACTCGTCATTCCTCGTCATTCACGCGCTCGGAGAGTCGCGTTTAAGCGAGAATGCGAGGATCCTCGTTCGCTGAGGAATAAATGTTGGGGAGCGCGGTGGGGTGGGAAAGAATCGCGTCGGTGATGTGGAGCGCTCTCGTTTTTCAACGGAATTCCCCTATAGGTTGTGCATGTGTTCCCGTAGATCCTGCGGCTGCTCTGGACTCCAGTCATAAGTACCTGGACGGTTTACGAGCGCTAACACTAGGGCAAGTACTTATCTTTACTTACATGTTTTTTTGCGGAAGATTGATGGAAATGCGGTGGACCCACAATAGGTCCCGCCGCTCCACTTGTCTAGGCTGACGACAAATTTGAAATATTGAGCCGATCGTCGGAAAAGTCTCAGGCCGAGGAAACCTAAACGCCTGGTGAGCCTCATGGCGAAATGACGACGGACTTTGCGCTCCAAAACGCCGGGACCAGATGGAGTCCAACACCCCAACACGCGAAACGCCGCGATCCGTGTGGGCCGGAAAAGCCTCAGTGTTCTAGATGCGTAGGCCTAGATCCTCGAGACTCGGTCAAAGCGTATCATTCGATGACGTCAGTTTTCCGAAGGGTGAACTCGGCATGAAATGTCTTTACCATTGAATACATGCGATTTTTTTTGTATTGTCTCACTCGACCTGGGCTTGACCAAGAATGCTTCGAAGCAAGGACCGCCAAGGCGGCACTGAGGACTTGTTTGTTTTAAAAATTCTCGCAGAGCGGCATCTTTGATGGATGTGATCCGGAGCCGATTTGCCGACATCAAATTCGCGAATTCGGAACTCACGTGGAGGCGGAATTGAAACAACTTGAGGTTCAGGTTCGGAAGATTTCCCGAACAGAACTCAATCAGGTTCGATTCGGACTTTAAAAGACAAAAGTTTAGATTGTAGGTAATCAATGTCAAGACTCAAGCCAGTATCGACGTCAGGTACAAGGTTTCCGCTCGATGTTCCTTGCTCCCTTTCGCACGGCTTACTCACAAACGAACACCGTCCCATTGAACACACTACGCATGGGGTACCTGCAGTGCGTTCGCGTCGCATTGGCCGCATCAGAGCCAATAATCGTCGCCGGTCCAATCCCACCTTCCACCCAGTCAACCATCGCCAACAATATATTGTGGGACGAGTCGTTGACGAGGTTGAGGCCCTGTGACTGACCAAATGACGTGGGGCCAAGCCCTCCCGAACAATGCCCCATCCCGGGGATGAGAAACAGGCGGTAGAAGTCATCGAGGAGCGGCAACGAGAGCGTGTGTGATATAAGATCGTACACGCGCTTGGAGTTTGTTGACGAGATTAGCTAGGATGCTCTCTTTCAGCAAGGCACAATTCTCCGAATTGAAGTACATACTGGATCCCGGCGGCCGTGGTACGTGAGGAATTTTCCGCCTCGGTTGCGGAAAGCCGAGAGGTCGCCGTCGAAGGTGGCAATCCCTCCTGGGTTGATTGAATCCCAGAACGCAACAGCTTTTAAGCCGAAGTTGGAAAAGTTATGCTCGGTGACGTTCAAAATGGCAAACTGTCCCCAGTCCTACTGCCATAATCAGAACGCTTAACTCCCCACCGTGGACGCAAGTCCTTACCTCAGTGATCGAGAAGAACGCGCCGCCAAATATTTGCGATTGGTTCGGATCTGCCTCCGCACCAGGAGAGTAGCGCGGATAAACTAGCTCGCCCTGCAATCCAAAGAGCGGCGTGAACACATTCTTGACGGTTTCCACTTGCGTCGCCGTCAAGCAGTTCGTGGAGGTGCTCTCAATGCACTGGATCGACTCCGGACGGAAGTCGCATTGATCTGGCTCAGTGATAACCCCGTCAACGACGCCATCGAGCGCATCGCATTGCCGCAGAATTTCTGCAGAGACAATGGCCCAAGCGTCGGGTGACAGAAATTTTGGGGAGGGTGCGGCGGCGGAAATCGGGGCACCAACATAATGGGACAGGATCCCTTGCCAGATAGTGAGGTGGTTGAAGTCCGTTGCTGGTGAGCCCGCCACAATGCCGTCGAAGTCCTCGGGAAATCTGAGCGCGGCCTGAGTGCCTTGCCTTCCCCCCGTGGAGCAGCCGAGATAATATGACTTGGCGACTGCTGCTCCATAGTAAGTCTGAACGATTTGCTTTCCGACGACGGCCTCAACGTGAACCGCGCGGAACGCGAAATCATTGATTACTTCTGGGTGGTTGAGGAATTGCGAGCCGGTGGTCCCATCGTGACCGTTGTCGGAGCCTACGGCGGCGAAATGGAGCGAGGTGCCGTAGTCCAAGTTCGCGTAATCGATACCTGAAGAAGTTTTATCAAGTCCCGTTGAATATGTAGGATTAGAACACACATCCGCCTAGTCCACCATTCCCTAGTCCCAAGAATCTCCCGAACCAGATGTCGGGAAGCCACGCCTCTGCATGAACGGCGGAGCTGGACGTCGTTTGGATGACGAATTGCACCCGGCAGAGAGGCGCAGCTGTGACTGGCGCAGTCGACTGACATACGCCAGGCGTGGAGACGTTTGTTGCAGCGAGGATATACGTCACATTGAGAATTGTGGTATTCTCCAGATGAAGACTATGTTGCAGCGCGAGACATTTAGCAGATTGACTGGCAAGGGCGTATACGGGGAGGAAGAAAGCAGCCGCAAGGTATTTGGGGAAAGTCATTGCGAATCCTCGTATTTCTGACGTGCCGCTGGGTAGAATTTATATGCGTGGAATTTCGATGCGTGGTACAGCGGCATGTGAGAGATCGTCTGATTCTCGGCACTCCGACGGAAAGAATCAAGAAAGAATCGTACTTCTAAAAAAAACGTGGCTTTCTAGGTTACCCAATTTCTGTGGGACCGGCGAACAGAGGTCATGTGAGGTACGAGCACCAAAATTGTTGTGGCTAAGAGACCAGAGGTCATGTGGGTCATCAAAAAATCATTATTGTTCACTCCATTGCTCTGTGGGCTCTCGGTTACGGACCTAGAAGGGATACAATAGATGCGTCATTGTGCGGAAGAAGAGGGTGAACGCCGATACTTTGAGTCGTTTCTCAAATTTAAATCCCCTGAAAAATACAGATTAGAACGAGGACAAATCTATTTGATGGCGGGCTTGGCGGGATGGGGCGGGATGAAGCCGAGAAGGAGCTGAGGCGTGAATCCGACTCCAATGATTATTGAAAAACACTGCAAGACTTGTGGGGCATTTCCACCCTCGCTCAAATTTTTTGGGGGATGAGTTTCTCTTGTGGAACGGAGAGAACCTAGTCATTTTGGCAATTTTTAACATCAAACACCTCAGAAATTGCGAAATAAAGCGGGAAGAAAATGCAGAAGAAAACAGGTGGGATTAAAAGTGTGCCTCGGCGGATGTGGTTCAATAAGAGGTCTTGGTCATTTCATTTTCCCCAAAATGACACTAGAAACGTGGTCAAAGCATTAGTTTGGGGTAAACAGGCAAGGGTTTGAGAGCCACCTGCGTGCTCCTGCGAATGTTAGGGTTAGGTATAAAATAGGCGTCTCGGTGAGCGTACTTCGAGAACGGCTCGGGACCAGTTTTATCAATTTATTTCCAAAATCATTCTAGCTTCGCCAGATCACCGGAGAAGGATCTGCCAGCGACGGGATTGTGCAGGGGTGGTTTTTGCCCGCATCCAAACTCGGACTTCAAGTGGAGTTATCACTACTGTTCGCCGGCCACACTATTTTTCCCCTAGGTGCTGATACGGCGAGGATGCAAGATTAAAACGGTACTTGTTTTGTTGCCGATGACATTTGCAACACATAATTGAACATATTGTAACACTAGTTAACATACTGCCAACACCTGCTGCGACCTGCGTAGCTGAGTATTGTGAGTCTTCACTCATTGCATGGGCATCCCTGGAATTCCCCTTCAGTGCAAACACTGCTAACGCCAACGCAGCCATTGTCGTTGCAGGATCCATTAGTGTCACCACACTTGTTGCATAGGCAGCCGTTGTACGTGCCCGCGGTGCAGGTTCCGTGAAGGGCGGTTGGATTGGCAAAGACTCCTGCACAGCCATTCTGGTCGCAGCGACCAAGGTGGTCATTGCAATTGTCCTTGGTGACAAGGTCCTATGGGTTGTCAAGTTTATGCTACCAGAGATGTTTGGGAATGCGTACATTGACCTCAGCCGCAGGACTGGCGATGACCGTGGCCATAACGGTAGCCAGGAAGAAGAAGTTAAAGGCTCTCGGAGACTTGAACATATTTAGTTATCAGATTATTTGGAGGAAGTGAGTGGTGCTGAGTACTAACTGAAAGCTAGAACCAGCTCTTTTATAGTGTTCGGCGAGTCCTGCTTACTCCAAGCTCACGGAGCGGTCAATCTTTATCATGTATCTATGTACTCGTGTCCACAGTGGGCACAGCAAGTGATTATATGCACTTCAAAACCAATCCAGCGTCGGTATAACTATGCTTGATTGTTCGGGACGAGATCAAAGCTGTGTGTAGGGCATCAAACCGTGCGTAATACGCTGACGGGCGTAACAAATACGCCCGTAACCGTAATAAAATACCCCATATACGTTACGGTAAGTTTGCACCCGTAACCGTACCGTAACAGTCCGTTTACGCCCGTAAGTGGGTGTTTGCGAGGGACTGCTGAATCTCTACTATATTTTTTCAGCTCACAATTGGTCAAATTACTACTAGGAATGCATCAGTGACTGAAAGAAAGGCCCCAAGACAGAATAGAGCCAACCCGTAATTAACCCGTCGGAAAACGGCCGTATTTCCTTCCTGAAATCCACCAGACGGTACGGGGCCGTAACCGTATTCACGGCCCGTCGTCGCGTAATTTTACGGGACGGGTTGATGCCCTAGCCTAGCTGTGTGGTGAAGGCCCAAAAATGTTGCCTAGTAGATACCAAAGAACAGAACACCGCTGGCAGTTCCACTTCCAGTACTCGTTGCTGGGGAGACTGCGAACTGGCTGCCGGGCAGTGGACGAGATAGAATCGGGCGCGGAGCTGGGTGGCGTAACGAAACAAGCGCTGAATGCCGATGCCGTGATCCGAGATCCGGGGGGCGTTGTGATGGGGAAGGCGGCGGAGCGGTAAGACGACGCGGTAAGTAGTTAAGGAAGCAGCGTCGGCGGAGCAGCGGGAAAGCCGAATTTCTGTGACGAGAATAGTCGGAGGGGCGAGCAAGGTTGGTCAATGAGACAATGGAAAATCCTAATCAGCAAGCCCAAGGTGACCTCTCGGCCAAGACTGCCGTCGGCAGGCCCATGCTTACGGTGATCCGCACATGGATCCGCACCTACCTTTTCTCAGATCTAGAGCTTCGTGACCCAGTAGTATACGCGGCGCGGGGAACGGCATTGATCGGCACTGGTCGGCATTGTCTGATGTCGGTAACCTGTGCCGGCCAATTGAGATCTAATGGAAACCATTTACAGCCCGATGGCTCACACTGGAGCCCTGGGAACCACCGAATTCCACTGGCTTTTACTGGCTACATGAAGCAAAACCAATTTTTTGGTAGATACTGAGTTGGACTCCTTATCAATGATATTCTGAGTCGACCCTCCTATGGTTGTTGTCTGCTTGCCACTGAATCCAGAGGTCTGTACATCAATTTTACAGTATTGGAGTCCACCCATCTACACTGGATTCGAGGGGTATGTTCGAAACAATTGAGTTAAAAACACTACACAGTCGTTTCTAGCTGTGAAAAGGTACCCGGTTAGTATAAAATTTGTATTTATTTCATTCTAGCATGAACCGCAGGGTATATCGAGGGTATCTGCCCAGAATCTGTCTGGAGTGAATATACTAATACACTGCGTTCAGACGGCCCGGCGGCACAGGTAAAAAGGCCCTGCCGAGCTACGTCGCCATACGACGGAGCTGTGCCGAGCGATGGCGGCAGACTGCGCGGAGCCACCTCGGCACAGCTCCGTCATATGTCTATGTAGCTCCGACAGGGTCTGCCACGGGGCTGCCTGAACGCAGTGATATAGGTATATTACACACAATTCTTATGGGCCTTGCACGGACATTACAGCGTCGTAAAGGACCCTCCTTGACTTGCGTTATGGCCCACAGAAGGGTAAACATGGAAACTTCAACACCATTCAAAAAATCCTGACGCGTTTCCCGCGTCCCCGGCAGCCAATTCACTGTCTCCCCAGCAACTAGTACATACTGGAAGTGGAACTGCCAGCGGTGTTCTGTTCTTCGGTATCTACTAGGCAACATTTTTGGGCCTTCACCACACAGCTTTGATCTCGTCCCGAACAATCAAGCATAGTTATACCGACATTGGATTGGTTTTGAAGTGCATATAATCACTTGCTGTGCCCACTGTGGACACGAGTACATAGATACATGATAAAAATTGACCGTTCCGTGAGCTTGGAGTAAGCAGGACTCGCCGAACACTATAAAAGAGCTGGTTCTAGCTTTCAGTTAGTACTCAGCACCACTCACTTCCTCCAAACAATCTGATAACTAAATATGTTCAAGTCTCCGAGAGCCTTTAACTTCTTCTTCCTGGCTGCCATTATGGCCACGGTCATCGCCAGTCCTGCGGCTGAGGTCAATGTACGCATTCCCAAACATCTCTGGTAGCATGAACTTGACAACCCATAGGACCTTGTCACCAAGGACAGTTGCAATGACCACCTTGGTCGCTGTGACGAGAATGGCTGTGCAGGAGTCTTTGCCAATCCAACCGCCCTTCACGGAACCTGCACTGCGGGAACGTACAATGGCTGCCTATGCAACAAGTGTGGTGACACTAATGGATCCTGCAACGACAATGGCTGCGTTGGCGTTAGCAGTGTTTGCACTGAAGGGGAATTCCAGGGATGCCCATGCAATGAGTGAAGACTCACAATACTCAGCTACGCAGGTCGCAGCAGGTGTTGGCAGTATGTTAACTAGTGTTACAATATGTTCAATTATGTATTGCAAATGTCATCGGCAACAAAACAAGTACCGTTTTAATCTTGCATCCTCGCCGTATCAGCACCTAGGAGAAAAATAGTGTGAAATTCTCCGGCGAACAGTAGTGATAGGTATGATACCCCCGCCGAGATTGCCGAGAAGACTTAGACAACAGATAACTAATGTTTTGACCACCTTTCTAGTGTCATTTTGGGGCCAATGAAATGACCAAGACCTCTTATTCAGTCACATTGTCGCCGAGGCACATGTTCAATCCCACCTGTTTAGTTCTGCATTTTTTCCGCACTTTATTTGGCAATTTTTGGCGGAGACAATATGTCAGGGTACAAGGATTGGCAGCGGATATGAACGGTTTTACCGGCCCATAGACTCACGGGTTCGGGGGAAAATGTCCATTCATTCGACGCTTCCTTAGACTGCATATCGTATAATGCGGGGTCGATGCAGGGAGGACCTGAATATAATTTCTTAAAGGATCGTGAGATCCAGGAGGAAATAGAGAACTTTGTGACGACACGCCGTCGACCTATTGGTATCCATTGACGGTGAGAGAGACAGCTAGTGGAAATGTTTATATCAATGGCTCGCGACAAGCACGTGCACCCGGCCCGCTCCAGCCGTGCTTCTAGAACGTTCTGCCGTGTGCCGCCGTACAAATGTTCCATGTACATCCCTTCCTCCCACCTACGTCTCACAAGACCGAATTACCAACGCTGACACTGTTCCAAGGCTTTCCCTCCCATGAATGACCCTGAAACTGGTGAGCGCGCTGCTCTTTTGCCGCGTCAAAGCCCAGCGCAAAGTCCGCGAGTGCACTATCTCGACAACCTCCGAACATCCCTTGTTGCGCTTGTAATTCTTCACCACGCCGCCGAACGCTTCGGGGCAACATCATACGAGCGACACTCATCCCTGGCGTTGTGGGCATTCGTAGTGATAAATTATTCCTACTTCATGGGTGTGCTTTTCGCGATAGCGGGCCACTTCTCCGCCCTCGCCGCAGCCAAGAAGACTCGAAGAGCCTTCATCCTCGACAAACTGAAGCGCCTGGGGATCCCAGCAGTCGTTTCGACGCTGCTTATCCAGCCTCTGGCTATTGTCCTTCTACAGCGCCCAGATCCATCCACTCTGCCACACATGTTATTAAACTACTTCAAGAACCTGCGTGGTGCGCCGGGCCCTTACTGGTGAGCATAGGTAGCCCGATTTTGCATTTTTCACCGCACCGATCGCTGCGTAAATAGGTTCATCGTCACACTACTGTTCTTCGATCTAACATACATCACCACACGGACATGGCTTCCCTCGATTCCATTTCTGCCTCCCACCTCCAAAAGGCGCTTCCACATCACGGCAGCAGTCTGGATCTCGCTCACCACGGCCCTCGCCTTCCTCGTTCGACTGTTCTTCCCCTTCTATAAGGTCCTCCGCCCGCTGAATATCCTTCTTGCCTACGCGCCGCAATGGGTCCTCGCATACATCGCCGGCACCTTTCTATCCGCCCTTCACCCCTACCTCCCTACCTCCCACCCCCTTCTGTCTCTCGCCCTCGCATACTCCACCTCCATTGGTTCCCTCCTAGCAATGGTCCACATCCTCGGCTCCAATTACGCCTTCTTCGAGCCAGGAATCACCCACCCCGGCGCTCTATTCTACATCCCCTGGAACGAGCTCAGCTTCTACTTCATAGGCACGTCCCTATACGCCGTCTTCCGCACCTCGCAGTTCACAACACGGCGCTGGGGCAACACGGCACGCTATGCATACGGGGCGTACCTGGTGCATCTTCCCTTTGTCTTGGCGCTGCAGATTCTCGTTGACCGGAGCGTTGGGGAGGCACTCAGCGAGGTGGGTCAGGCGCTCGTGGTGGGTGCTTTCGGGATTGTCTTCAGCTGGGCCGCGTCGTGGGGGCTCATTCGCTTTCCGGGCGTGGGGCGCGTTATTTAACACGAGACTATCAGCAAGGGTATGTTATGCACGCAAAAATGGTACCAACCTGGCAGTTTGTATTCATTCATTTGACAGCGTGTTACTGAGATTCTGTCCAACTACGGAACGGTTCAATTAAATTAAGCAGATTCTAGTGTAAGTTGACTCAGGTATTTATCAGCCATCCGAGGGTAATCACGGCGGGCCATGGCCGCGCTGCTGCTGGATATTCAACAATATGGCCTGACTTTCTCGTCCCGTTCAAGCATTGATTGCCCTATTGAGAGGTTCATTGCACAAACTGGGCGATAAGCCTGAGCAGCTGTCCGTACGCCCTTCCATCATGCCCTATCTCCTCCATCTACACCCCTTCTACACATCCTCCGCCGCCGTCTTTACGATCTTGATGTTGTTGATAGACAACACTGCATCGCGAGGCCCGCTGCAGGGTAGCATCAGCACTGACTTTGTGGGCACAGAAATCGGATCCACCAATGGGAGCGCCGAGCAGGAAGACCTCGACGTGCGCCCTGATGACGCCCGGTATAACGTCTGCGGGAAGGTCGATGTACACCGATGTCTGCGCGTTCTTCACGATCTCCGGGACGCCTCCGGCTAGGAATATTTCCTATACGAGAACACCCCCCCTGTCGTAGTTATCTTCTACAAGCAAGAATGTTTCAAACTCCGACCGATCCCCAATTCCGTACTGCCGAATCTCCAAAGATTCGGTGGGTCAAATTGACTAAGTCAGAGTCTTAGAGTAAACTTGATTTGAGATTTTTGAGGTCGAGATTTTGAGAAAATTAACCTGAAGCGGTGGCGGCATAGAAAGTTATGATCGGGCAGATTTCGGTGGATTTCGGCAGCTCGGGCCGCAGTGGCTTTTCACTGAAGGTACCGGGGATTTCCCAGCTGTATAATTTTAACATTTGATGTTCCGGCTGATCTCGGCAACCGGCCGCTTGCCTTGGCTAACGCGTCCCTCCTGCCCTGACTCTGAGTCCACTCACCTCTTCTTGATGCACAGGTATGTCTTTTCGTGTTCGCATATTATCACGGCGACTGCAATTCCATCTCGGCAGCCGCCAATACATTATCAGTCACACGCGACTTCAACGCGACGCGACAGAAAAATGGATACATGGAACAATGCGTGTTCCTCGAGTAGTGCATAACCCTCGCTCGTCAATCCCAGAAGTACCACTTCTCTCCCTATCTCCTTGCCGAGAACAGTCGGATCATTAAATCTTGATTTATTTCGAACAAATAAGACGGGCAAATATCAGATGGGCGACATGACCCAAGAATTGAGCGCCCCTATTGAGACAGCGCAGAATACCATTTCGGCCTTCTCGGAGTTTCCCAGAAACTTCCGAACTCCTTCCTTTTCGATTTCTTTCTCGGGAAGAACCATGCTGTGCAAGGCTGGGCACGGTCTATGATCGTGCGCGGCATTACCCGTTGGCAGCCGTGCGGAACGTCTGATCCGCGCGATCCGAAATAACTGATGGACGTGATCAGTCACTTTGCTCACTACGACCATGGCCAGCCACTGGCTGAAGGTTGACATTCAAGACCATATCATCCCCGCCCCCGCCAAACCCGATGTCACAGGTCGAGGGAGGTCCGGCCAAGTGAAATGAGCCGCCACTGCCACAGCGGCTCCGATTGAAACATCACCCCAGCCGCCTGATCCCGCTCCATTTTTTCCCGCCTGAGACAGGATCTGAGACGGGTTGGGCGTAGATATAAAGGCTGAACTGCTCGTAACATAGAGTCGTTGGTTCAACGTTGGATCTCCCTCGTCAAGCACCAAAACTTAACAACTCTCACCCCATCGCTTCAATAATGCCCATTGCCACGGAAGAACAGGTATTGTCTCAAAGACTTCTTGTTTCATGCCTCGCTCACCTAGTATTCCTCAGCACTTCTCCCCGCCCCCGCCCACATTTCAGCATGCAGGACGCCGGGTCGGGAAGACTCTCCGCCTCGAAATACCCGCTAATGCTCCGGCTCACTCTTCTGAAATCAACGCCGACGAATTCCACCATCGTTCCTATCGCGACTCCAGCGCCACCGACTCCACCCTCTACAGTCCTACCTCCCCTCGTGGACGACCTGTGAGCGGATACGGGAAGGACCTGAGGGCGAGGGAGAAGGGCTATCGCGACTCCAGCGCCACCGAGCATACCCTCTACAGTCCCACCGGTCCCCGGGAACGGCCGGTGAGCGGATACGAGGATCTGAAGACGCACCAGGAGGAACTTCCCCTCCCTTCTACCCCCTCGCCCACGCCGTCGCCCTTGACCTTGCCTGTTCCCTTACCCTTGCCCTCTCACTCTGACTCTCGCCCTCCCTCGCCCTCAACTCCTGACGCTGTGACTGCGCCGTCGACGGACGCCACTGTCTCCGCATCCCCCGTCGATGAGAAAATATCCCCTTCAGATGAGAAGGAGCGTCCGTCGTACAAACGGTTTACCCGCTCCAAGTTCACGAACAATATGCGTTCTGAAATCGTCGTTATCGACGCCGACGCTCCCGCTGTGGTTTTGCCCTATGCACCTACGGACGGCGAGAAGTACATCTACGCGAAGACCCGTCGCCTTCCCCTCTACATCTTCGGGACTTTTTCTTTCCTCTCTATCTCTGCCGCTATTTGGTTGTTCTCTCTCTCGACCCCAGGATTTTATTGGTGAGTTTATCCATTGACATGTATCACGCTGTATCCTGACCGTGGTCCAGGTTTGCTCCGGCTGGGTTCATAGTAGAATTTCACATGGTGATCGCGTACGTCATCGGGTGAGTCGCGTCGTCGCCGCGCCAAGTCGCTTTTAACTGATACTTTGTCAGATACTTCGGGCGCGATTATGAGCTTGAACCTCACAAAAAAATCGTCGAGGAGTATGCCACCTCTAAGGGCGACGACCCGTCTGTGTGAGTGTCTACTCTCCATGCCGAATGATTGAATGGCTGATTTTTTTACTTAGCGACGTCCTACTCCCGTGCTGCGGAGAGCCACTTGAAATCCTCGAAAATACGTACCGCCATGTATCCAAGCTCGACTACACCAACTACAAAGTCCACGTTCTAGACGACGGAGCATTGGACACTGTCAAACAACTCGCAGAGAGATACGGGTTCAACTACATCCGACGGGATAATCGTCCGTACCTGAAGAAGGCCGGTAATCTCCGGTACTCCTTCACTCGCACTGAGGGCGAGTTCTTCGCCATCTTCGACGCCGATTTCTGCCCGCGCCACGACTTCCTCCGAGAGCTGGTTCCCTTGATGCGCCATAATCCCAAGATCGCCATTGTACAGACGCCTCAGTTCTTCAGGCCATGTGCCGATCAAACCTGGGTCGAACAGGGTGCCAGCTCCACACAAGAGCTCTTCTATCGCGTCATCCAAGTTAACCGCAATCGTTGGGGTGCTCGTGAGTCTATCCTTTCGGGCCAACTATTCAATCCTTAATTCCATTACAGCCATCTGTGTCGGCAGCAACGCCCTCTATCGTAGGGCGGCCCTAGAGGAGGTCGGCGGCACTGCCGAAATAGGCCACTCTGAAGATGTACACACCGGTTTCTTTGCCATGACCCGCGGTTGGCGCGTCTATTATGTCCCTCTCGCGCTCGCCTGCGGCATATCCCCAGACATCCCCAAAGCTTATTTCTCCCAGTAGGTCAGTCGGTCTCCCGTGTCTCTCTTCGTATCTCTGACCCGACTTTTTTACAGATGCGCTGGTGCAGTGGCTCATCGACCCTCCTCACAAACCCCGAGTTCTGGCGCTCACCACTCACCATCGTTCAAAAGCTATGTTTCCTGACGGGCATGCTTTACTATGCCGCGGCCAGCATGACCATCTTCCTCAACGCCATACCCGTGATTCTTATGCTCCTCTTCAACCCCTCACACATCATATACTACAACTTTTTCTTCGTCATACCTTCTCTCCTTGACAGCGTGATCATTTTCCGCCTGTGGTCTCGTCAGGTTCGTGCAATCAGTCATCATTCGACGTATCCACTCAAATCAGCCGTCCGCAGCGCTACAATTTCAACGTTAACCATGTCTTCGTCATTCAACAGTACGTGATTTAGATATCCTAAAGCCACACATGAAACTTACTTTCGGTCAGATACGCATATCTCATGGCTATCAAGGACAGAATCCTCGGTACTACTGCTTCGTGGGTTCCGTCCGGGAATGCACAGGCGCAAGGCACCGCCAAGGCCAAAGGCGGAAACAATAAATACCGCAACAGCCGCATCTTCTGCGCCATCTGGGTTTACTCGACGTTCTTAGCCTCCATCGGACTGTCGACCTGGCGCATTGTTCAGGGATATCATTGGTACCATTATCTCCCGACTTTAATCCTCGACTGTTACACATTCTTCATCACATTCCACTTTATCTGGTTCTCATAAATGTTTATATATATACCACTCGTATATCTATATATCACTTCTCGCCAATTCACTGTCTATCTACCTCGCTTTGGCCCTCTTGCCCGAACCGCATGTAGCTCCATCCAGAAATTTCGACAAGGTTTGAGACGGAAGCTTCGCATCATCCTTGTAAAGATCGCTGTGTACCATGGGTATTTGATTGACAGACAACAACATTATTATATGCTTATGTTTCCTCCATTGCCCTCGAAACCATGGAAGTGAAACACAAAGCAATCATCTGTTGACCACAACTGAAATGATTGTCTCGGTCCGTATACCGACTTCATCCTCTTGAAGTACTTCGGGATTAATCATTAGAGAAGGAGGAATTGCTTGCCTGGGGCGGACGCATCGGCCGCTACGGCGGGGTTCCGACGCTTGGCGCTCGAAGGCGGGATTCGGGAAGGCGAGGCTCGGGACTTCGTCGTTACGGACGTCGTTGCAAGCTTCATGGACGAAGGTAGTTGGGTATCTTCTGTTGAGGACGGATCGAAGGAGAGTTGGTGTGCGTTGTCCGAAAGGATGAGGACGAGTAGCCCGAGCCCGTGAGCTGGAAAATTGCATTTGGACGATTGATACATCTGTATTTTGCTAATGCCTCAAGTTTCAGGTTGCGCCTCGATCTCTCTTCATCTGCATCATTCGCAGGGTGTGCAACATTAGCCCTTCAAGATACCTTTCGCAATATCCGCTTGCAGTCTCAAATCTACTCCCACTGGTGAGTTCAAAACTATGCCTGTTGAAGTCCTGTTAACTGTCTAACTCTTGTTATATGTCTCAGAAACTCTGCACGCTTCCTGATGTGCAACAAGTTGGCTCACATGAAGTCCAGTTTCTTCCCCCAAGTACGATGTTTTTGTAGAATACGCATTGGGTATGGGGGTACGGGTGTGAAGCACAACTCCTAGCATCTGCAAGCATTGGGTGTTGATCCCGAGTATCGCCGACAAGGGGCGGCAACTCTCTTTGTTGATGCACTCGTTGAGAAAGCACCGCCGGAAGATTATGTGCCCACAAGTTGACACGGAGCTCCATATAAGACCCTGCTCGGCCTCTGTCTTCATGTCCGGATAATTTTGGCCAGCTCAAAATATTTCAAAAATCAGGTTCGAGATAATGCCGAAGTAGGAAAGACGAGTCCTGCGAAATCTACACTTGTGTGGATGGCTTGAACGCATTCAGTATGCTGGTCATGGAGCGGGGCTTAAAATGACAGCAAAACCGACACAATTCATCTCCGTTCAATTGTACAACAAAACCGATCCACAAATTAGCTATAATCGTATCGGGGAGGACGGGCATGTAGGGTAATCTCTAATTCATTCTAATTCATTCCCACGGAATTCGATCTTTACTAATGTTCCAGTGACAATTAGTTCTCTCATTACGAGGTTATGGGAACACGTAGTTTAGCCATTTAACCGGAGCTGCTGACCTCTGGTAGGAGAGAAATATTTGACACCGGAACATTAGTAAAGATACACGATAAAAATCAACCCCGTCTTGTCAATGGGCCAACGGTCAAGCCACTTTCAACACTCCCTGGTGCGTCGGCAGCTCCGGTTAAATGGCTAAACTACGTGTTCCCATAACCTCGTTTAGTATGAGAGAAATATTTGTCACTGGAACATTAGTAAAGATCTAATTTGGAACAACGTCTTGTCAATGGGCCCACGTCCTCAGGGGCGTTCAAGATAAAAAGGCGAATTTCTTGTGTGAACGTCAGTCAAGTCGTTCTTGCTGAAATGTCCTCCGCAGTAGCTACCCGCCCCGTTAACCCTCCTGACGCCCAACCCGTCCTCACCGAGAAACAACTGTGGCGAGGCCTCGAATATCGAGCGCGCAACCCCGCTGTGCGTCTCCCAGAATTCCTAAGGTCATCTATTTACTTACCTTTGGGCTGTAGCTGTTCCTACCGAATGTGCCTGCGAGCAAGATGATCACCGACGACGGCAACAAGGTGTGTCGGGTCATTCAAATGCGGCCTTGATGTGATTCACGCATAATTTTCAGATCGTGCAAGAGCTCACAGTGGAAAACGAGGATCGGACGGAGACTGAGGTCTTGACGGAGACCGTTCAGGCGTACCCTTCGACTATCGTACGTCCTGCGGTCCATGGTCACCGCTTGCGTCGTTGATCTTGCGGGGCGGCAGATGTACCACGAAGTGAGCAACGGGCTGCGCATTGTGACTGTAATGTCCCGCGGAGCTGCCGGTGAGCTGCTGTTGACGTTCTCTTCTGCCAACCGCGGTGCGTCCCGTGGCATTTTACGGTTTGAATTGCATTAGGTCCTGACCTTTCTATATCTTTGGTCGCAGAGCTTCCTGCAAGCAAGCCTAAGCCGACCGCGGAAGAAGAGAATGCCAGGGTTGGAAAAGTATTGGAGAAGACGATTTCGATGTTTAGGGAGATGGCATCCGAGGGAAAGTTGTACTAATCAGCAATTTGACATTTTGATTGTGGCGTTTCACGTGTTGTTTGGCGTTTTCGCGTTGTTCACCAAAATTGAAAGTGTTCCCCTATGGGTTGGGAAAGACCTACCTGCCTGAATTGGGGCATGGGTGGGCGGATGGTAGTAGATGTCTGGAGGGAGGTCTAAAACCGCCCTGAACGTCGGTCGTTCTAACGTTATCTGCTAATTATAGTTCGGCGTTGTCAAAATTTCATCAAAAATTGTTCGCGTTGCGCGTTGGGGCGTTTTCACGCGTTTTCACGCGTTGTTTGGCGTTGTACAACGCCACAATGGGAATGTCAAAAGCCCTCGTGGCGCTGGCCAATTTGACACGCCGGCACATTTCGTGCATTTGTACCAGCGAATTTCCCAACCTCAGCCATCTCATTATTTCTCCCCCTCCATCAACGCCCCTGTTGATAGGACTTCGAGGCCGTCCCACGTTTTCTGAGTCGCACCGGTGCGCACCGCATCGACTTGGATATCCGAGGCGCATAGATGGCACCGCCTATGGATGGCCTCGCGATCCGGTGTGTATCCCAGTTTAAGGATATAATACTCAGTAATCGGTGGATTCAGGCTCGAGCTCGAGTCCTACGCTTGGAGCACTGCAAATGCGAATGACATCGATGATCAGCGTCGCCTCCAATCGAGTCCCCTAACGTAGCATGGTAAGCCAAATATGCATCTGAATGTGAACACTTGTAGCTCGCAGAACAAGGTTCGACTCCCCGCGTCCGATTAATTGTGGTCTTTGGCTATTCCTTTTTAATCTCGAGCCAGGAGGCTCAGACAGCGATGAATTCTTCGATTCCGGGATACAGCTCAACATCCCCGCGTCCAATTTACACATCCCGAACCCCGCCAGGCTCTCCTCCAGTCTCATCTACGGAACGACCTCGACGAATAATCGAACTAGGTGTAGGTGCTTCCTTGACCGGCGTCCGATACATGTAATCAAGATTTGTCTGTGTGTCTCTTCAATTCTCTTGACGCGTTTCATGCAGGATTCAATAGGCTAATTCATCGGGCGTGGTGTACGGAATACACGAGCGACATCTGGAGATGATTTTGAACACTCGTAGCTCGCAGACCGGGGTTCAACTCCCCGCGCCCGAATATATCTTCAGGTATTTCTTTTTATTCCCGAACGAGCAGGCTCAGACAGCGAGGACTTCTTCGATTATAGATCTGGGGATAGAGCTCGCAGTTCAATATTAACGCGTCCAATGCATAAATCACAAAACCCGCCCTCTTCCATTAACGGAACGACCTCAACGAATAATCGGCCTTGGTGTATGCGCTTCCTAGCCTTGAATTTCGTTGATTCGGGGATACAGTCTCGACTCTCCCCGTCCGATAATCAAGATCCGTCTGTCTTTTCAATTTCCTTGATGCACGGTCAACCCAGGATTTGATAGGCTAATCAGGCGTGGTGTACGGAATACCACGATCTTTTCCTTATAGATTCAAACTCGCACAAGCTATCTACACACCTCATGCCGGTACTTGGATATTATGGGTCAATCCAAGGGTTCCAGTACCCTTAACCCTTCACACCCACCCCACTTCGCTCGCGGACCCCGCCCACGACGCGTTTATTTGCCCCTGCGTGGCACCGCCATCTGTCATCGCCGCGGCGATCAATGTCCTTTGACTCCCACTACCATCCGCATTGACTTCGACTTCATCGGGAGCAGGAGCTCGGGGTGTACCGATGGGCGAAGTAAAAGGCGGGACGGGAAGCGGAAGCGGCGGCGCCCCGCCCGGACGTATTGGGCGCGTGTACGCGCTGGGGAGTTTTGCGGGGTTGTGGGCGGGGATGATGTTGGTGCGCGCTTCTTGTTCTTTTCCTTCACCTCGATCCCCCATCCTCCTTCACTCCTTATTGATCGAACGCTAACTCCCTTCCCCCTCCCACAGATGCCTTCTTAATCCCATTTCGTACGTTTCTTTCCCTTTTCACTGATCTAGCTGACGGACCTCCTGCCCCGGTCTTCTCCCGACCCACCCCCAATCGCTCGCGCTCCTCGACGATCACGGCTTCCAGCTCGGGAACAGAAACGCCACCACTGTCATCCGCTGAATCAATGTCCGAAGGCTCGCAATCCAGCATCGACATGTCTCAAGTGAATATCATGCTGTCGAACGCCACCCATCCGATGTCGACTACAACCCGAGACCGAATGCGTGCTCGCGTTCGCGGACAGGGTCACCGGCGCCGCGTGCTTCGCGGTCGTCGGTCTACGGGACGATCCAGGAGGAGTATTCGAGCCCCGCGCCGTCGTCTATCGGATCCAAGAAGAGTAGCTCTCCCACCGCTTGCCAGGGCGTATACATTGTCGACGGCGAAGCTGGTTCTGTCGATCTGAACGCGGACGCTCCTGGGTCGGACGACGAGCGCTGTATCGTTGCGCTCTGCAGGTATTACGCTCTCCGGCATGACGCAGAGGACCTAGTTACGGAGAGCAGGCGGATGTGGTCTGACACGCCTTTCTCGTTCTATGCCCTGCAAGGTACGTCTCGTTTCCTTGACCTTCTTCCTTCACTGACCATTTTCGATAGCTCTCTCCGCCAAAGGACCCTGAAGGGATGCAGGTGCTCCTCCAGCACTCCGTCCAGAGTTACCGTCCACTCGAGCTTGGTCCGCGCAGGATGCGCTAACCAACAGCGCCCTGCAGGCCGTCGAGATCAAGTCTAACATCAACGTCCACCACATCGCCGGCGGTCCTGTCGAGAGCGCCGGCCTCCTCCTCATCGGCCCGGTCGTGTCATCGAGAGCGAGTGGAGGAGGACATACCTGCTGCCCACGTGGGTGGAGGCGGCGGCGCGCGAGCGGCAGGTGTCATTCCTTATCGGATGGATATGCGAATGCGTACGAGAAAGCAGCAGGATGACAAGGGAGGGGACTACCCAGCGTGGGAGCGACGACGCGGACAGGTACGTTAATCTCATTTGCTTTGTTTTTATTTTTATTTTCATTCTCGCTTTGCGTTTCCTCTCGTGGCCCCGGCGTCCTTCCCTTTCGCCGCGTTTTTATCTTCCTTCTATTTCTCTCCGTGTTTTATTTGGCGCCCTGGGCGTCTGTTCTTTTTTTATTTTTTTTTGGAACTCCCCCACCGACAACCTATCTTTTTTGCGTTCTCGAAAGTGGGTTAGGGCGGGGCTTTGCACTTCCGGGAGGAATCCTTTACCTCTTGAATGCTCCACCCCGGGGCGGTTTCGCGATTGGTGATGTTGCGCATTTTTTGGAAGCGACGGGAGGAGGGTGGAGACATCTGCGCTCGTTCTCGAAAGTGGATGCGGCTAGAGTTTAGCGCTTTCGGGGAGCAGTGTTTGGGGCTGGGACGCTACCACCCGAGGTGGCTTTGCGCTTCGTGGCTCCTTTGATTTTTCGAGTCGGCGGGGAGGCGGTTGCGCCACTTTTGCTTTTTCTCAGTGGTGGATTGGAGCTGGGCTTAGCGCGTCGCGGAGGAGCATCGCTGGTGCGTGGGGCGCTCCCTCCCTATTCGTTTTTGTCTCTCCTTCTCTTCCTTCATTTACGTTCCCTCCCTCTTTCCTCCGTCCGCTCACTCCACCTTATATCTCGATACTGACTCCTTTTCTCTTCACAGAACCTTCGCCCTTCCCTACCCCCTCACGCCCCGCGCACGCCGTGCACGCGCGCCTGCACTCCTGGTTCCTCGATGCGCCGGCGGCGCCGTTCGGCGTGCACCGCATGGCGCTCGCGGGGAAGGAGGTGGGGATATGATTTGGGCTGAGTGCTGCTGCGGAGGGTTTGAGGTTAGTCGCACTGCCCTCTCTCATTCTTCTTTACGTTTTTGGAAATTACTACGTACCGTCTTTACTGCGGTCCTTTCTTTCACTCGGATATTTTCGTCCTCCTCGTTCCTCTTCACCTCTAACATCCTTATACCATCCACCTCCCGCTCCTCATACACGCCCTGTTCCCCTCCCCATCGTTGTCTTCCTCTCTCACACCCTCGATCACCACAATACTTTCCTTCATTGTCCTTCCCCCCACCCTTCACTATCTTCCAATCGCCTACGTTGCTTTTTCCAGAGTGTACTGCCACCAGTCTGCCCAAAGACCAGAGCCCAAGATAAATAAATAAAAGTAACATGTTGACCGCCATAGAGTGCAGATTAATAATATATCCCAAGATAACTTTGAGAGGTGAAAACAGGAGGAAAATTTAGTCTGCTCCCAAAAAACCGTACCCACAGTTTATCATGCATCAACGGTTCGGGTAGTGCGAGTCTCTTGTAAACAGACGCTATAACAATTCCAACTCGTACCTCGTTTGTTATAGGGCAGCGTGGAAGTTTCTAACATCTGAATGAGATGGCGACCATGATCGCATCCGAAGAGCAGCGGAGAAAGAGCTAAGGGCGTGGAGAAACTACATAGGATTTGTACCGTTTCGATGAGTTCTGAAAAGTAAAGTAATGATATTCGTTGCGCCAGAGCAAGAATGCCTGAATTAAATCGCACTTGCTCCGTGATATCAGAGTTGCGAATTCTCCCTCCCGATCATTGTCACCTCTTTACTTGCAAACTCATGATCAAACAACCGACCTCCCGATTTCTGCTGCGGCTGCACTCCACCCATCTCGATAGAGAGAGTAGTGTCCCCCACTCCTGCCGACCCAAACGCGAGGCTACGCGAGGATTTCGCGTAGCTATCGATGGACGTCCCAGTGATAACACGAATCCCTAGAAGGGTTGGGGTAATACCCTGCATTCTAAGAGTGAGCTCGACGTAAACCTGCCAGAAAGAGGACAACATACATAGAAATGAACAGTACATGTTTCCACGAGACTGAAGGCGGGATTCTCCAACAAATTGAGAACGAGATAGAGCAGTTGAATAACAAAGTTCAGAAGCCCAGATTCAACCATCAACGTTATGATGCGGTGGTAGGGTTCATCTTCATTTTTTTCCCACTCATCACGGAAGAGCTTGAGTTGCCGAGAGTGGACCCAAATCTTACCCGCGATTAGTCCGGTGACGAGTGAGTTGACAGCCATGGAGAGGCTGATGCCTGCTGTTGTAAGTGGAATCTCGATATGGTAGATAGGTTCAGCCGCCCCTCCCGAAACACTTCCGGCGAACCCCGCAGCGACCAATTGTCCCGCTGGAAGGGAGTCATGACCACAAAGAGGAAAGTATGCTATTCGATCCCTCACCTAGAGAAGCGGAGGCTAAGAACACCAGAGGAGAAACAACATAGTAATTCTGACTCCAGATAATCCAACAACGATAGATCTGGATATAATAATCAGGGCCAGGATAATCAACACATAGAAATACCCACAAGAATCATCTGTGAAAGGAAGTCTACGACCCCGAGAAGAACCATTGAAGCGACAGCCAATCGCCAAGCAGCGATAAGAGTGGGATCGGCGTTAGGCACCTGGATGCATGTTCCATGAGTTGATGCATGAGCACAAGAGACGCCAGTACCTGGAGAAGATACCCTTGCCCAAAGTCCAGAGCACATGTCAGAGTCGCGATGCAAAACAACGCCGTTAGCGCATAGGTCAATCGACGGGTTTGATGCTTGTGGTTAGTCCTAGCCTTGCGTTCTAGGGTGATGAACCAGCAAAACGACACGGCGTAGGCAGCTACAGAAAGGTTAATGATAACTCGTCGTTGAATCGAAAGAAACAACTAACACCAGACCATTCCTCCAAAAATGGCACCGAGAAAATCTGAGCCGCCGTTTTCAAAGACGAGCAACGAGGAAGACATCCTTGCTAAACATGTGGCTGTCGCGTCGGACTTTAAGGACTCCATATCAGTACTATGGCCGGTGAGATCGACATCTCGGTCATCTGATTGTTGTCATCGTGGTTTTTAAACATATAAATGATAGGACCGTGAAACTTCGATTTGGTCTTCAGAATCAGGGCAATCCGCCATGGGCTTGGATGCAGATCGATGAACAGAAGCCCTTGTATTGGAGTTTCTAGGCAGCCAGATACGGGGAAACTGACCATTATGTGCAGGTATATGTGCAGATAAAGACCCTTCGGGGTCATTCTCAGGGTCAGTACCATGTTAGTCTCTCTTAGACAGACGCTACAACATTTATGTGCTCGTACCTCGCATGTAGTAGTACCATCTAACATTTCGAGGAAGTGCCGCAGTCAAACGCGAAGAATGGCAACTTTATCTCGTAAACACCAAAAAACGTTTCAACGATCAGTGCGGCCATCTGACAAATTAACTCTGTTCGAAGTGATATCGAACCTGGAAGAAGAAAGGCACGACATACAGCTTGAAGATGCGAGCGTCCGCAGGGGCTAGGACAGAAGTCAGGAACTAGAACCATATGCGTCGCGTGCCCGTTGAGTGCGGACTTGTGCTGCGAGCATAATTTTGACAAGGGAGTGAAGATAACGAGTTTCGGTGATGGACCTGAGACATTTCTATACCTGCTGAATCAAATTCTCTCACCCAATGACAAGCGTTGTTCTCAAAAGGAAGGTGCAGAGGTGATAATTGGATACTTATATGCACCACGCTGTGTCACCTATGCGAACATCAAAACAGTGTATTAAAAGCCGCGTTTTCAGCCTTGACGACAGTGTGGCCCGAAACTATTGGATTGTCCGCTTTTACCAACATTCAATTTTACGCGACACAGGGCAAAATCGAGCGGTTCCAAGTCTGCGAACTCAATGGCCTAAGCTCGCAACAGTCATGATCTCATCCACCAATCATCGCCCCAACTACAACAAACGAGGTACGAGTAGAATCTGTTGCAGCATCTGTTTATCAGAGACTACCCTCCAACCCGCTTCTGCCTGCAGCTATAATTGTCCGTTCCGGTGATGACGTGCAACTGTCAAGTAATAATAACCAAAGGCTGCCTTGATGATCACTGACGACCCTTATCCGAGTCCCCTTGGAGTTGGCACTTCAACGTAAGAAGTTCCCTTCGCTGTGGGAACTAATAGCGAATAGACGCTCGAATCATTGGTCGGTCCTGGCAGTCTTATCGTGATTTTGTATTTTTGTATATGAGTGGTAGTATAATAAGTTCTGGCAATGGATGGGTCACTCTCATGGCGCGCCTTTACCTTGCTTGGCTTGTTCTTAGCCTCTTCCAAGCACAGTATCTTCTAGCTCAGCGCCTCAATGGATCCGGTGCTCTCCAAACACATCCAACTTTGACTTGGTCGCAGTGTACAGTCGCCGGTGCCTGCAGCCTTGTGAACGGGTCCATTGCGGAGACCAATGGGATGAATTGGTTTAGTTGTCCGTCGGGTATTGATTGTTGGGAAGATCACGTATGGAATAGCGCGGTCTGTCCCGACGCAGAGACGTGCTACAATAATTGCAGCGCACACTCGAGCACCGATTATGCCGGTAAGTGCTTATGTCGGTTTCGCCTTGGGATCATTTTTTCAACTGGCTCCTCCAGGAATCTATGGAATCACCACTTCGGGCGACGCAGTCACGATGAGATTCTTCACGCAAAGTAGCGTGGTAAACATTGGGAACAGTGTTCTCCTCCTGAACCCAACAAGCACACAGGCCGCATTTACAAATGAATATCAAATCTTCTTCCCGCTCAATATGGAGCTGAGCTTCGATGTCGATGTGTCGCAGCTTCCATGTGGCTTAGCTAGCAGTCTCTCCTTCAAGGAGATCTCGGCAGATGGTGGAGTTTCTCTAGATCCTTCAAACAAAGCCGGTCCTGGATGGGGAACGGGAAACTGCGATGGAAGGTGCTCTACAGATCGTCAGTTCATTCATGGGCTGGTATGGCTCACATTTTTTTGGTTCATTTCTCGAACTGATTCAAATCTTAGCCCAATGTTGGGAATACGTTGGGTGCATGTTGCAATGAGTTCCGTCTCTGGCATGGCAATACCGTGTCGGAGACCATGGTAGCTCACCCATGTGTGTCCCCCGGTCTTACGACTTGCACCGCGGCGTCGGTGGGGGGGCCATGCGCGAACCCACAATGTGATGTGACTGGATGCGATATCAATCCATTTCGTGAAGGCACTCCTGGCTTTTACGGAGTCGGGCCTACATTTGGACTCGATACGGGGAGTAAATTCACGGTGGTCACCCAATTCGTCACGAATACGAACACTTCTACTGGGGCGCTCAGTTCTATCCGTCGACTCTACATCCAAGATGGAACAATACTCCCGAATCCGACATCGGAGATACCGGGCGTTACCTCAACCAACGAGTTCACTGACGAACACTGTAATGAACAGAAAACCGCGTTTGGAGAGCCGAATGTGTTTGCCAGTCTGGGGGGCCTGACCACCTTGGGAAATGCTTTCCAGCGAGGGATGGTTCTCGAGATGGGCATTGATTAAGATCGGGTGGATAATATGCTATGGCTGGACAGTACCTTCCCAACGGAGGCCAATCCTCAAATGCCCGGTGTTGTACGAGGATCATGTGGAACGGACACGGGTGCTCCGGTGGATGTAGAGTCCAACGACCGTGGAGCCCAGGTTGTATTCTCGAATATCAAGTTTGGCCCCATCGGATCGACAGTTCCACCAGTCGTGCCAAAATACGATCAATGGTGTGTACTTTGACTCGTCATCCACGAGCGATTTTTTCTCATGGAGCCTTGTCATTTTGATAGTGGCGGAATTGGATACACTGGGTCGACGACTTGTGTAGAAGGATCCATTTGCACGGTCTTCAACACGTTCTACAGCCAATGTCTTTGAATCTTCATTCTCAAAGCGTTTTCCATCACCTGTTTTATTCAATTGAAAATCGTTCCCCGTATTTATGGTAGTCTCCGAGTTATCCCGAGCTGTTGTCGCAAGGCAAGAACTTGACGTTTTCATGACATTTAATTCGAGTTTCTTCAGTTAATGTCAGACACACGATACTGCTCGTCATTTACACAAATTATCTACATTGATCAAAATGCATACCCATTATCTCCTCACACCCAAGTTCTTGTTCAACCGACCGCCGAACGCCCAGCCGCCCGCTCTCCAGAATGGCCGTGAAATCCCCGAGAGCCCCAAAAGCATAAAAAGTTAGAAGCACTCCCCTAGAGCCCTCGCAAGAGAAGCTCGAAGACGGGCCGGCCAACGTATACGCCGCCTCTTTCTCGCGCTCGGCCGATTGCGGTATAGGTCACAGAGCTTCCTGCAAGCAAGCCTAAGCCGACCCCGGAAGAAGAGAATGCCAGGATTGGAAAAGTATTGGAGAAGACAATTGCGATCTTTCGGGAGATGGTATCCGAGGGGAAGTTGTAGGATCATTCGCTCGCAGATAATTATGGGAGATCAAACGAATGAATAGAATTGAAGGCGATGTATTAACGACCGCAGTGACTTGGCACGATCTTCGTATCCCTTGTGATTTCCCGAGACATTGGAACGATTGGGAGGGATACTTCTTCCTTCTTGCTACGGTATATAATTCACCAAAAAAAGAGAGAAAAGAAACACAGTATATCCTGAGGTTGTACATATCTGGTTGGCAGTCCGCGACGCGTCAGATCACGGGATACTGACGTTAACAAACACACTGACAGATACTGTACTATCTCGACCAAATGATCACACCATGTCACGGTGTTCATTTCTCGGCAATCACACCAGATTCCCATAAATGGACATCCGGCGGTGACCGGACCGAAGATTTTGCTGTTTTTGAGGCCTATTTGGGCCACAAAATCAATTTGTCACTGTCACCTACACCAAATTTCTTTATTTCACAACCCTCTGTCAGTGTCACCCGTCACCTGAACATTTGCTCGAAATAGTACAGTACGTCAACACTGTCACCTGCCTTTCACCACAATGTTCGCACCTACCTCTTCGTCCGGCCATTTCATTCACGCCCCCTCCACGCCCAGGCATTCCCCACATTCTCAAGGCATCCGATTTCTCAGCTCGGCGCCTGTCTCCCCGGGGCTTTCACAACGCGCCCTCGTGGCGATGGCCAAATTGACGAACTCACGACCACGCTTCAAGGCGCTCGCATGTATTCCGTGTGCAAAAATCTTTTCAGGACCCTACGTACATATCTCACCAAATCTACGTCGACGGTAGGGGCAACCCGACTCAGTCATCGTACTAAAGACGCAAAATGACGGTCAGGTTACTGAAGACATAGTATGTGACTTACCACCAAATGCATCGAACCCGGCCACGGCGCAGTTGTCCCGTAATCCGTGGAATAAATGTTCGTTTCGGCCTCCTTGATCTGCATCTTGAAGCCTGCGAGCTTCCCAGCGTTTCCTGCCGCCCGACGGACGTTCTTGAGCTTGAAAATAACCTTGAGAACCTCTGCGATGGTTTGCTCCGCGTACGTAACGCCTGGGCACCCGTGGAATCCGGTGCCATTGAGGTTATACGAGGCTTTAGGGCGCGTGGGGTCGACGGCTCTGGGGTTCGGGAAGTCGTCGGGCTGGAACGGAGGTAAATCAGCATATGACAGCGCAAGATCCTCTAAAACCCACGTTGAGGTGGGCGTTTTTGAAGTTGCCAATGACGCGGTCTCCGCCCTTCACTTTGACGTCAGGTAGGCCGGATCCCTGAGAGATCACTACGTCGACGGCAGCTTGACGAGTAACGGTGGTGTATTGGGGGTTCAGGCCTGCGCGTCGTCAGGGCCGTCAGGGCCGTCTCGAGGCAGAAAGTAATGTAATGCTTACGCATGCCTTCGCGGACGTATCCGCGGAGGAGTTCGGTAGATGCGGGATCATCCTTCCTGACGAGCTCGAGGATTTGGGCGCGCTCGCTCTCGCGGGCGTCCGACAAATAAAAGTCGAGTACGTGTACGGTGGCTAAGGAGGTTTTTTTAGGATATTAACGGCGACGAATTTCTGGGTGCGCATGCAGACCTTGCGCATAGTTGAGGCATGAACCGACGGCGAGGCTGATCACCATACCAACCAGTTCGTTCAAGGGGCGTCCAGTCTCGCAGAGCTTGCTGAGGAAGGGATAACACGGCTTGTCTGTGGGTGGCCACAGGTATTTCGCAACGTTCGCGATGAAACCCTCTACAGCGTTCTGTACACAACCAACATTAGCATTAGTTTGTATCTGCCAGGAGTAAATGCACACCGAAGCACTGTGGGGCGAAACCTCCAGGATTGTTTTCGCGATGAGGGCCTGTATGACGCCGGACGCCTCCAGAGCGGCGGTGCGCACAGCGAATGTGTGTTCGTTGTTGCTGACGAGAAGATAATTTATACTACAAATCAAGGTAAGCGCCGCGTAAAGGGTGCAGAGAGAGAACCATACGTGAGCTGAAGATGAAGTATCAGAATCGAACGACCAAGTACATATGAGATAACGCACCAAAGAAAACATATCGTATATCTCCTGCTCCGTGAAAAGCCCTCCCGGATTTTTCTTCGTTTTGAGAGGGAGACCACACTGGATGGGCATGAGATTATAGGATCCTGCGGAAACGGACACGTACGAGACGATCAGCAGCCCAATGGACCGAAGTGCTGTTGATGACACTCTTGACGATGTCGACGTAGTTGCCCGGGACGCCGGGGTATTTCCACGTGCGCTCCTTGATCTTCTGAATGGTAGAGTCGCGGTACCATTGCCGGTATCCTGCGAGCGAGTCCTCTGATGGGAAGAGCGCATGGACGGCCTGTGAATCCAATTAGAGCTGTTCACATCCAGATCTTACAAATATTCTCACCAGAGCGCGATCCGTGTTGTGCCTGTTTAAAGCATAAGCCCTTAGTGGGAGCAATAATATGTGGACGCAACGTTCTTTAAAGGATCTTCAAAACACAGGAAGTTCCCGTATCCGCCTCCAATATCTTCAACACGGAATCATGAGTAGGTGAATTCCTTTTCAAAAATCAAAAACCAACGACTCAGATCTTCGTAAATTGTGAAGAACCGCGCGGGATCGTTGAAGACTTGTTTAATCCCGATGAAGGTTTTCAAGATCTTAGGTTGGGGCGCGGGTACTGGGCGTTCGAATGTGTACTTGTCTGCAATGCCTTGCGCCGTCAGACTCTGCCTCATTTTCTGAGGAGTAAACAGAGGGTAGCAAGCGTAGACAGAATTCTGCGCGCATGTGTTTGTCAATCAGAATTAAGACAGTACAGAGCGCCTTACATATGGGTAGTGCTGAGGTAAGTGACGTAAAAGTAGCTTGGGCACTAAAAATCGCCATTAAGCTGATGCTGCACATGCAGAAATTAGACATACGTTCGCCTCCCTGGAACACCTCAGATCAGCATCAACTGGTGTGAATTGCCAGGAAACTCACACCGCCGCCGTTGTGAGGATCGCGCTGGCAGTTCTGGTACCCCCACACAGTAAGATTAGCCGCTGGAAGCACAATGAGCACCGATAGAAGCTTCCCATATATGGGTATTACGCACGAGTGAAATCGGTCGTGTAGAATCTGTCCCCTCGGACGAGAGCGATAGCATCACCGAGGACTGCTCTCATCAACTAATCCAAAAAATAAGTTTCTGGCAAGTAGGTTGCGGGATATAATCACTGTATATCCGGAAGCAAATCGGACGCCTGGGGTGAGAGGCATGGTGGCCTCGCAGTGGATCCCGGTCTGTGCAGGGCAGGAGCGTGAGTCTGGCGTTCTATAATATTTCATTGAGAATGCGCCCACGTATAGTTCGAGATTGTCGATATGCCCGTACAGACGACGCGCAGTACTCTAAGACGAGTTAGTACCGCGAAGCCAGCAGACTGAAAAGTACAGGCACCGCAATCTCCGGATCCGGATTCCATTCTTCGAAGTCGGCGAACCGCTTCAGCCCAAGGAATTGCCGGAACTCATTCATGGTACAGACCCCCCATTTACGCGCCTGCATAATCCCCATGATTTCGATGATCCGCAGGACCCCGGGAGTGTTTTGCGCCCCGAAGGCGCCGGCTGAGCTTTCCGTCGCGTCCTGGAGAGTTCTGGCGATATCGTCATCGGAGAACTTGCCGTCCGGGCCGCGCACTAGGCTACCAAGAGATTACATTAGTATGACACTACAGAAGGAAGGCGACCATACGTACTTTGAGAAAGTCCGCTTGCTTGGGTCCGGTTCGACACCAGCGAATTCACGGCTGAACGCTTCGCCGAGGTCTTGGATGTTGAGTTGATCGAACGGTTTATTGTTGAAAACTTTCTGGAAGACGTCTTCCGTCCATTTTTGGTCGGAAGCGGAAAGGGTAGGGTGCCACTGAAAATCCATCCTATCATTGTGCATCGGCGAACGAGAATCTCTCAAGACTCACTCTGTACAGCACATTGAATTCGACGCTGACGTGGTTACCGAGTCCGCGCTCGACCTCCACGCCGTCCTTGGTTTTGAACTTGTTGAACGCGTTCACGAACATGGTTGATTCTAGGCCCTCTGATGACCACGTAACAGTAAGTAACTAACGGGCATGGTGAATAATACGTGACGTGCCTGAGAGTCCCAAGAAGCCGGCGACGTAGTCGTTCATGACCAAACTCATGAAGTGTCCACAGCTGCAAACATCGATGAGTCTCGACGAAAGCAGTGAGTAAGAGGAAGACTAAACGCACTTGATAAGTTTGGCAGTCTGGAAAATCTCCTCATCCTGTTGGGCCTTGCGCGCCTCGTCGGTGGGGGGAGGGTCGGTCCAGCGCCCTCGTTCGTTGATCTTGAGGAGCATAGTGGCGACATACTAAGGGAATAAACGTGAGGCGGGGGCGCCAGGGGAAACATGAAGAAACATCACACATTGTGGTTTCGGCTGAGGATGACAAGCAGGGCACTAGCGGCAGGTGGCAGGAACACGAGGCGGTCCTCGGAGAAGGTATCCGGATACAGAAGCCCGAGGCCCAAGCCCTTGTTCCGCACTAAATCTTGGCTGGCTTGGTCTAGATACGTGTGGTTAGTCGCCTTAAAGGGGATCAAAGGTGTAAGTAGTAAGCTCACTATGACCGTACAACGGGCTGAGATCGAGGTACGAGGATGTGGTGTTGAGGTTGAAGTCGCGCGGATCGGATCTGAATAGGGAATGCGTCACCAAGCTCGCGAAGGCGAAAGTCATGCTCGAGTTGCCTCCAGGGTGCTCCTTGCGCTGAACCGGACGTTAAACTGGGCGATGAAGAAATAGCTAACGGTGATACATACCTTGCGCACTTTCATCAGCGTATCGAATATCACCCCTGGGTCCGGGAGAGACGTCGGTTCGATGCACCAGTTTCCTTGAACGCTACGTGCATAGGGCATTCCCGCTTTTCCCAGATCCGGGGTTTGCAGATTATTGCCTCGGCCGTCGGCCTCGCGGAACGCGTGAACGGGACCCACGAGTGCGGCCGGGGGCTATTATTCTAGATCGGAAGCCATTCGGGCGAGACGGGAAGCGAAGGCGTACGTGTGGGACGGTGTTGTAGAGGAGCGATATGGCGGAATTCGCCATTTTCGTGGCTGCGTCTGAGCCCGGAGGCAGACGGGATAGTAAGGTGATGCCATCAGCGAACTAGAAAGTGCGAGGAGATTAGACAGCGAAAATATGCGAGCTGAAGGCACGTACAAGTCCTTTGCGATCGTCGATCGCGTCTGGGTGCAGAGCAGCGTCAACGAACGCTGCCTGGAACTGCATATTCAACTCTATTTGGAGACAGATGAAAATTGTACGAACCGCGACGCTGGGGTCCAAGTTCATAGGCCCTTTCGGCCGAATGGATTTGAGCTGGGAAACGAGTGCGTTGTCAGGTTAAATATTAGAGACCGGACATCTGACGCACAGTGTTAAGAACGTTTGTAACCGCAGAATGGGCCGCAGGGCTGGAACCCGGATTGACTTGATTCTGCCAGTCGTAGTGCCCATCAGGCGCGAGGGGGAGAGGCCTCTTCGAGAGATGAATAGCATCGACACCGAGGGTGAACGACTGCATAGGAGAGATTCCAGACATGGTCGTGTAGATAGAAGGGGGGGTATCCCAGCTGGCTTTATACGAAGGGTCAGCCGAAGATGCTAGTTCGTGGCAAGGCCAGACGCAAGGTAGTTAGAATTGTGTTAGCATCGCTTCCAGTGGGGATACGTACTTTGCGCTTCCACTTGGATCCGAATCAATGGCATGCAATCCTGCTATCTGGCGTCAAGTGTAGTGTGGCCTTGATGTCTTTGCTCCTAGGCTTCATTGAGATTCTCGTGAGCGCTATCGGCTTCGACCACATTTCCAGCGACGTCGGGGCCGAGGTTTGAACTAAGTCGGGAATGTCCGAGACTTCGGTGGGGTGACTTGAGAACTATGGGTGTCAGGACGTCTAGGATAGAGCGGACCTAGAGCGAGCGGACCTAGAGCGAGAGCGGGAAATCAAAGCCAGAAATCTGGTCTCGAGTCGCGAGCAGGCATGTGCACTCGCGAAATGATCTTCCGATCCAGCGCCGGTATTCGCTCAGAAGGATTGGATGACTCGAATAGATGGAACAACATTTTATCGTACCACTCCTGGTACTGATACCAAAGAATGACGGTTCATGTGAGCTCTCTGTGTACCCCTGGAGCCAAAGTTGTCCGTCGTACGACGCTTTAGATGTGTCCGCACAGCGCACCTCGAGTTGACCTCGAGCTTGCTGACTATGTACGTGGTAGAAAGGAAGTGTAAGGCGGATCAGACGGCATGGCAATTGCCGACAATCGACATGCAAGGCCAAAGTTGCTGCACCGCCACGCGACTTAGCATTTGCCTCGTAGGTCGAGATTTCGATAGTCTCGATTGGGGCTACGCCAGTGTAGCGTCAGAGGTGCGTCCCCTTCTGCACCCCTTTCGGTCTCGCTCTGTGCGTTTTCATTCGCCCCGTACGCAACCTGTACGTTTGCTGAATCACTGTTATGTAGACTGATTCAGTTGCGGAGAATGCCTCGTGGGCACTGACATCTCCGATTCCATCTCTTGAATCTGTATTCTCAGAGTATCCTCTTTTCTGGCGCACTTACCCAACATGCTGCAGCGCGGGCCTACTATACAGGACCCGACTGGGATCCGAAAGATCCCTCAGTCCGGCAAAATAATTATACGAGTCTCTGTATTTGCTCGTAGTAGTACTTCTTCGAGCCCCCGCTGATTGTACTTTCAAGCGTCGTATTGAGCTTTATTTCCTCGAAGCAGCTCGCCAATACTCATGGCCTATCTGCATGCTTGAACCCTGCCCGCCTTACGTCAGGGCCCGTCTCGCCATAGGCCTGGTAGCGGAGGCAAGCGATGGAACACGGAAAATCCCTGTTCACATCGAAACTGTTGCGTAGTTCTTTTCTTTCTATCATTATTTCTGCTATGAATGTAGAATGAATTTCAGTTGCTGCCATGACTGTGGGTAGGAATCCTCGGTTTCGATGAAAAGTCGGCAGGCGGTACATGCACGTCTCCATGCAAGAAGGGTGGGAAATGTTCTCACCACAGAGTTGGATTTCAAGCGAAAGCAGGGAGGATGCCAAATATTCCTACCGGGATTACTATATAGATTAGGATGCTAACACACAGAGAGATAGAAGCGATTAACTACGATTCGCTAGCCCCCTGTGGAACCCAGAAGGGAACAAAAAAAAAGGGGGGGATGATACGTACACTCTAATGAGCCAGCCCCGAGTCGAACGGGTCCTCTGTGACCCAAGCCAACATCATATACACATTATGAAGGGCAGATGTGCGCCGCGTGCTACTGAGTCTAGACGTCTCGCAGTACTCTGGGTGAAATTAGGCGACCGAGCGGGACACTGCACCGATGAATTGGAAGATTTCAATATATCAGTGAGTTTACACTCTTTATCCTTGCCGAGTCGGATGAGATTCATCGAGTGCGAAGGAAGGTAAGTAAAGAAAGAAACGGTTCTGATGGGGAAAAAGAGCGTATTCCTGTAAGACAATAGATATGTGCGTTGTCATGTTGAACATGCAGGAAGAGGGAAGGACAAAACACATTGTGAGGCCCAATCCCGAGTGAATTTATGGAGTTAATTCAGCAACCAAGGAAATGGGTACTGTCAAGAATTCACAGGAGGGGCAACGGATGCACAATGACAGGGGAATGGGACAGACGGGAGGATGAGAAAAGCACTCCGTCGGGGAAGATCGGGAGAAAGCATCCGAAATGATCCGCCACGTGGATATTGATCGCCGACCCGGCCAATATCCACCCCTGAGCTATAGAAAGTGCAAATATCTTCGAGGTGGTGGTTCAATGCAAAACGCAGTAACAACGCTCCTGTTATCCAAGTTAAATACTCGTAAGTCCGAGTCCCCGAATGATTGACAAGCGTCCCGAAATGTGACACGGATCATGACACAGCGGGCGCCTAACACCCTTACACCATACCACTGTGAGCTGGAAGCCATGGCCAACGCAAGAGACGCGTACGATGAGCGCACTGCTCTCCTTGCGAAATCAGAGGAGATCTTAGAGGCCTCTGCGTATCTTTATCCCCTCAAGGTCCGATACCGTCCACCTACCGCGTATATATCGTCGGAATACTGATCTCCCTCAGGGATTCTACTTTTGCGTACGGCACAAATTCATGTGGCCCCTCTTTCGCACAAGGTTCATACCCTGCCTGGTTGTCTCTCTCGTTGTGCTCCCAACACTCTTTATCGTCGCCTATCTGCCGCAGGTGGCATTTCTTGCCATCTTCCAGGGAAATCTTGCATGGTTCAACGCCGTTTTCCTCGTACTCGGTGAAGGTGCATCCATAATTGCCCTTCTATTCGAAACATTCTTTGTAGACGAGGCCCTGGTCGAGATTTTCGATGCCGTGAGTCTCGCGCTTGCTGTCATCGCATCACAGCCTCAACCGTCACGCAGGTCCTGATCCATCAAGCCCTCCCGGAGCTCGTCTCCACCCGACGTGCCATTATCCCCACCGGCGCCGACCCAGTCCAGCAACTCGGCCCTACCACAAAATCCGCCATATACTCCCCCTTCTCATTCCGCCTCTCTATCGAATACATTCTCTTCCTCCCGCTCACATTTATCCCCCTCGCCGGTGGCCCGCTGTACTGTCTCGTCCTCGCCCGCCGCGCGGGCCCCTTCCACCACTGGCGCTACTTTAAGCTTCTAGGGCTTAGCAAGGCTGACCGTGCGGCGTTTATCAAGAAGCACCAGTGGAAGTATACATGGTTCGGAATGGTCGCGCTGCTCTTGCAGCTTGTACCCGTCCTTTGCATGTTGTTCTTGCTTACGACGGCGGCGGGCGCGGCGCTATGGGCAGCAGATTTGCAGCGGAAGAAGACGCGCGAGCGCGAGGGTGAGCCGACTTTGGCTTTGGAGGTGTGAGGTGTGAAATGTGTTTCGTGGGACCGTCTTGCTCATGATCATCATGCACTGGCATAGTATTTAATTCGTGTCCTTCATGGACTATTGATTATATTTTGTGTCCTTTGCGGGTCATCAGGTTGTCGTTTGATTTCTTGGGTGAAGTGCAACAGTCCATAATGATTGCATACTCCAACCTGAGGCCGAATCCCTAGTTACATAAAAATTCTGCGCAATCACAGCAGATGCTGCAAGCAAGTTCACGTTTTACCCAAGATAAATATCTGGGATAGCTGTATGGCCGTGCGCAACGTAAGATGTGGATGTGGATGCAGTGCAGGTTCATAGCTTTCCATGTAGCTCACTGTTATTTATGTAACATGCTAGCTCCGCGCCTTCAACTACTACGGTAATTCTCGGATTCTGTCTCCTTGAAGTCTACTGAATAAAATTCTATTGTAGCGACAAGCCTCATTGACCTGGTAAGTACTGCATCATACCAAGAACTTTTCCTGATTCATAACGCCCTTACGGGTTCTCGCTTTGTATGTTTCTACACTTAAATTTCCCCCCTTTGATTCTGACAGCAATGTTCGTCCAGGAACTTCCGGACTCAACAAAAGTAAGAGGAGAAGGAGGATACGCTATCCGGGCGCGGTCCCTTACATCGAAAAAAGTAGTATTTGAGAATGATCCAGGCAATCTGAGCAACAGTAAATTGATCTTTAATGTGGCGGCATCACTCTTTATAAAATTACGGTGTCTCCTTTTCAAACTCCGCCAACAGCTTCTTTCCGCCGAGCTTCCCCCTTTCGCCCATCTCTGGGTTCGCTCTCATGCCGTACCCCGCAGCTGCGCCGCGTCAAGAGCGCGCACGATTTACCTTCGTTGTGCCATTCAAAAAACCATTTGGCAATCGAAGTTCCACCCTCATTACTTGTGAAAGCACCACTACGAGACTGATAATGCACCTGGTTAGATCCGAAATACTCCTCCGGTTCAAATAAGTCTCTCATAGCCGGACTTCAACAATATAATTTCATCCCTCAATCCGTTAGGTTCAAATTCAGGGCAAGTGTAATCGAAGAAGGAAAGGGGACAAGACTCAACTCGACCGAGTTCGGAACATTGGCCTAGGTTCCGCTGGAGGTTCAACTGACGTCAAATTCAAGCTTAGTTAAAATGCAAGGGGAATAGCGCGCACCTCAATGGTAACTGACAAGTAGTATCGGGCTGATGTTGATAATTTATTGATTAACAAGGGATTTTCACCTACCGTGTCGCGCACGTCGATCGTACGTCTAGATCTTGTGGATACTTCCGCTGTGAACGCCACTGAGAAGGTACAAAGAAGGGGGACCTCTGAGGGAGGGGGGATTCCAGAGGTGAAATTGGGAACGAAATGAATTGTAAGGCAGGAAAGCCAAAGGCAGACAATATTATTAGTTCCCGCTCCTTCCGAACGCGGAGGCTGCTCAATTGTTATTTCAAATGGTAGTTGAAGCGTCAACTGATTAACTGCGTGCACTTCCGAGTTGGGAATGAATAAGACGGTACCTCCGCATTGCTACGGCAGAACCTTGTGGTGGGGATCAATTTAAAGTGCGGCATTGGAGGATCGAGCACGGTTCTTTCACAGGAACATGAAGGAGCACAGATGTCAGACTTAGCCATCGTTGGCGAGCGAGCACCCGATGCGCGCGAATGTCGTTAAACTGAGGTACTGCGCCTGCAATAACGAAAATTTCATTTTCTCTACGTATGGAAAGCCGTGGTTGCTCAGGGGAATAACGCCTCTTGCGCCGAATACCAATCCTCGGGACGAACTCCCATCATCCAGACACCGTTCAGCGCGTTGTTCGGGGCGGCAGGCACATCCGTTGTAACGACGTGGGGTGCGAGATGGGAGTACATTCGGCGCCAACTTCCGCAATTGTGAAGAAAAGAGATAAATAAGAGTTTGAAAAAAAAAATCGTACAGGAACGAAATAGGTTCCCAACGTATTGAAATAACTTAGAAAAGCCGCAGGATTATTCGTTAATGCATCCAAAATCTAAAACTCACTTCAAGCACACCAGTGTGGGGACGAGACGAGGGTTGTGGGAAGTTCTCAAAGAACGGGTGGTAAAGAACACTGGGGGCACCGTATCGACAGGGAGGATTATTTGAGGTGTTAGAGGAGAAATTGCTATGTGTTTGCGGGGCCGGAGGGGACGACCTGGGGAGGAAGGTAAACAGCTTAAATCGGAAAAGAACGGATTGCTCGCTCTAGCGTTCGTTCTCCCCACCGTGTATCGGACAAGGGTTGTCACGTGGCGCACGCAATTTTTTTTTTCTCCGGCGCGCGTCGCCAGTGCTCTGAACAAGAGAAAAATGAACTATCTATTAGGTTTGTAGATGTGACCTTTTTGGCCTCTTTGCAAATCACGAGTTACGAGGTTGGAGGTCCGCGCGTGCATTTCAGATACTGAATGCATTTCAAGTAGTGTCTAATTTTCTGCAGATAGATACCCCTCAACGGAGTGTGCAAAAACTACATAATCGGAAGCTAAGGCACAGCTCAGATATGGTTAGGAGCACAAGGGTTCGAGACGCACCTGGGATTTCTCCTGACTGCCGCTGCTTGATGAATGTCTCCGCCCGAACCCAGTAGTCCGTGCCCCCCTCAGCCCCAATCTCCCAATCCTTGCGGAAGTCCCTTAGACCTACGAGAACGGAACGGGTGTCGTCGCCGAAATACTCGTAGTGCGACATCATTGCGCGCACGTGTCTATCATCGTCACAGATGAGGACAAGTACTTCCAACACTCCGCAATTAGCCCGAACCCCCTCGAAGAAAGCGCGATGAGAATCACTACGGGCCCAAGTGTCCGGGAAATTGAAAGAAATATGGCTCAGGCATGGGAGGCGTCCGATGGACCAAGAGTCCATGTATGGACCCACGTCGAAAATCTCGAGATGGGTGAGGCGAGAGAATAAGGGGTGATCAAAATCGATTGTTGCTGAGCCAAAGAGCGCTTTGAGACTTGCCGAGAGTCGTATTAATGGCATCACCGCGACCAGCGGAAATAGATGGTTCATTCCCCCGTGGAACAGGGCGAGGTTCGATACACCAGTGCAAGTGGCAAGTATTCGGGACGCTTCGTCGTCTCTTATCTGGCCAACAGATAAATGGCGGACATGTTCACGCCAGAAAGATGTCGGTTTCGATTTGAGGATATCGAGCAATAGAAGCGCGGGCATTTGATAGCTCATTGAGGTCGGCCTGATTTTATTCCTCAGAGACATGATCCTAAAGAGGAAAGGTTCAATCCTGCCGAGGATAAGCAAGTGAGAACCAGTGTGTGCAGCTGAGGTTTTGCTGTTACCATGTTTTCACGCGTCGCGCGACTCTGAGCAAGGTCGGGATGGATTTCGGGTGCGAAAGACCCGAGAACTCGAAGATTTCCCGCTCTATATCTATTGGAAGAAAAGGACCTGCGGCGAGTGCGAGAACAGCCATGGCGATGGTGGAATTGCTGCACCACTCGACTATCAGGAGTGGGTTAGCTTCAAGAAGGAACAGAGAGGGAAAATCCGAACGGGAGACCGAGATAAGCTGCGATGGCAGCCGTGATTGGTGAGAATCAGATTGAGACTCAATGAGAGGGGAAGAGAAGGTTTAGTCGCCATCAGTCGCCACGTCACTCCCGCTGATCTCCGTGATCGGTGGCTTGATCCGGACCTCACCCCTCCAAAATCCTCCCTCGGAAAAGGATTTTCAAATGCGACTCACGTTTCGACGTCGTGCTGGCGTATGTTTCTCTCGTGATATTCACGCGACAGGTGAACGTGCTTATGCTGACCCAGCTCATTGAGTCATTGACTGTCGACTTTCTCCGGATTAGCTTTCAATGCCTTGTGCCGAAATTTTTGCCACTATCGGACACGACTTTCCGAAATTTTTCTCCAATATTATCCGAGGCCCACGGGCTGAAAATGAGCATTCGAATCCATGAGAAAAACAACAAGTTTGTGAATGCAAATGCGTACCATCGGGACCCATCCGGAGACGTTGAACACGGCGCCGTCAAAGTACGTGAGAGTGGGTCGCAGTGCGCCGGTCCCATTCTCAGACGAATTCGGCTTGTGCGAATTCAGCGGGGAACGTGCTACTGAGGCGTGCGAGCAGCCGTGCAGTTCGCAGACACGGCGGAGAGCGCCCACGCGCATGGGAACCGAAATACGACGATCACTGGCCGGTTTTTGTACAATTTAGAACGATGAGTCTAGTAAGCGACTTAGGTTCGTGTTTCGACATAGTTGCCTTTGATTTAGAGCGGGAAATGAGGACGCGACTCGAGTATAGTTCTGCCTATTATATGTGAATTTACGAAACTCCATCAAAACATCGGGTATAGAAATATAACAAAAAATGACTTTCAACAAATTGCGTCGCATAACCCATCCAATTCCGCGAATTCCTTCTCCATTTGGTCGTCCTCCTCCATGGCGCCTGCGATATACACGAGTCTGCCATGCACCACAGCATCCGACGACCGCATCATAAAAATCCGCGACGGCTGGCCTGGGAATGAGACAAGCTGTAAATGGATGTGGCGATCCTTTCGCGCCCGGGCGCCATAGTACACCTGCTGCACTTCCAAGTCTGTACGAGGGACATAATCCCATGTATGAAATGGTTGACATCCGATGACCGGTATGCCAGTGCTGTAGTATGGGCGATATACTGTGCAAAAATTAGCGAAATTTTACAGGGTTTTTCCATGCAACTTACATCTAGATGGGTAGTTCGGGTGACACCTCCGAGAAAGGTCGCATCGTTCGTTTGGATGCAACTCCTTTGAACGGCTCGCATCTGTATCGAGCGACTGACATCTCATCGCGTATCTCCCGGATTCCGCGGCCAACAACAGAACCCGTTCGGAGATCAAGCCGAGCAGTTCCGGATCACGACTACCGAAAGCTCAACAATCCGAACGTACGCACCGCTGCCCCATCTCGAATTCCAGTCCGGAGGCCATCCATGTCCAATATCCCCGAGCATCCGGAGTCAGCCAATATGGTGACAATTCGAAGTTATCTTGTGGGTGAAGGGGAACATATGAATCGTGATGATTTTCCGCGGAGCCTTGCCGAGGCACAAGCATCGCCTGAATGGCCCGAATGGAAAAAGGCTATGGACGAAGAGATGGAAATGATAGATGAAATGGGGACTTACACTTTAGAGGGCCTGCCCGATGGCCGTGAACCAGTTGGATGCCGATGGACATACCTGAAAAAATATGATGAAAATGGGAATGTCTCACGGTTCAAGGCACGACTCGTCGCACAAGGTTACTCACAAATCCCAGGCATAGATTTCACGGAAACCTTCGCCCCTGTTGTTCGTCTCGAGTCTGTCCGAGCCGCCCTAGGGATCGCCGCCATCAATGATCTCGAAATGGGCCAAATGGACATCAAAGGCGCATACCTCAATGGAGAATTAGAGGAAGAAATATACATGCGGTAACCTCCTGGTTACGACGACGGTTCTGGACGTGTCTGCCGACTGCACAAGACACTTTACGGCTTAAAGCAGTCAGGACGCGAATGGAACAGAGAATTTGATAGGAAACTTACCTCCATCGGATTCTCAAAACTGGAAGTTGACCATTGCGTGTACAAGCGCATCCAGGACGACAAAACAGCATTTCTCACCGTATGGGTCGATGACTTACTAATTTTTGCGGAGACAGTTGAGGACCTAGCAGAGGTGAAGAAAGAGTTATCGGGATTGTTTGATGTGAAAGATATGGGAGAGCCGAAGAAGATTATCGGGATAGAAATTGAGCGGGACCGTGAAAACAGCACAGTCTCCCTATCCCAGACCCAGTACATTGACGGGATACTCACCAGATTCGGCCTCGCCAACGCCTCGCCCGTATCCACACCTCTTGATCCCAATGTCATCCTCCACAAGCGACCAGCCGACGCGCACGTTGATGCGGCAGTACGCACCGGATATCAGTCCGCAATCGGCTCGCTAATGTATGCCGCAATCGGAACACGACCGGACATCGCGTACGCGGTACAAACACTTAGCCAATTCTCGTCGAATCCCGGACCAGAGCACTGGACAGCCACAAAACGCGTCTTCAGATATCTGGCAGGGACAAGAAACCTAAAACTTACCTTCCGAGCAAATGAAGAACACGAAGTTCTTATAGCCGGATTTACCGACGCCGACTACGCGTCAAATCCTGATGACCGAAAATCTATCTCCGGATACACATACCTTCTAGGTGGCGCGTTCGCATGGTCATCAAAGAAGCAGTCGACAATTGCCTTATCATCCACAGAAGCAGAGTATACCGCTCTTGCGCAGGCCCCCGGTCACTTACGCCTAGGTCGGTCCGAGATAGAGTAAATCAGTGCCCGAAATTTGGTGTTTTTGGGTCCATGGTATAGAGTAAATCAGCGCCCAGACGGGCAAACTCAGTCTGCCATAGAGTAAATCGTGCCGCAGGCGGAGAAATTTTGAGAAGCATTGGTAGCAAAAAAATTACTGAAACTCACACATTGATCTAAATCCTCAGCCACAACGCTTGGGACCGCAAATACCGACTAAAAGATGGGAAATGGGCCAAAAAAATGCCGCCAGGGGGAAAATTGAATATTTTTGGGGTAAAAATCGGTCCGACATAGAGTAAAACAGCCCTCAAAGGCCAAATTTCATAGATTAAATCAGTCAAAATCTTTGGCGAAAATCGGACCGACCTAGGCGTAAGTGACCGGGGGCCTTCTTGCGCACACCACCAGACAAGCCATCTGGAATAGAAATTTGCTGGCAGAGTTGGGATACCCCCAGGATGAACCAACCATTTTATTCGAGGACAACCAGTCAACGATTGCGATTGCCAGAGACCCGCAGTACCATGCGCGCTCGAAGCACTTCGACGTGCAGAACCACTTTGTCCGAGAAAAAGTGGAACATGGAATTATTGAGCTCCAGTACTGCCCCACAGACGAGATGGTAGCCGACATCTTCACAAAGGCCTTGCTGCGTCCGAAGCACGAGAAGTTTGTTCGCGAGTTGGGACTGTTGCCGTCTTGAGGGGGAGTGTTGGAGGCGCATCAGTGGCTGTGGTGATGCGGGTGCAATCCGGCACATTCGGGAATGTTCTCCGAGTTGAACCTACCTCGCTCACCATAAAGGGCAAGGACAAGTAGTTAGTAGAATATTCTAGATAGTCTTCCAAGTAGTATAAATACGAGGGCCTCAAGCCCCCAAGAGCAATCAATTTTCTCTTCTTTCTACTTCGCTCTCAAACGGTTCAGAGTTGTAGCTAGTACTGCGCACCTCGGGTTAATACCACTCCCAGTACATATCAACTAGCTCTTACAATAGGAGGCAAACGTACCTGCTGCACCACGCCATTCCGCGCTCTCTCCTCGTTGAACAGCCCCTTGTTAAGAATTTTGAGTAGCCAAGATACGTCAGGCTTTCGACATCGATGATTGGTGTTGTCAATGCGTCGCCGGTAGTGTTTTCCGGGTCGGGCCGGGCCTGAAAGCCCGGGGCTTGGGCCGGGCTTGAGCGGGCTTGGGCCGGGGAAAACCTCAGGCCCGACCCAACCATCGGGCTTGAGGCCGGGTCGGGTCGGGCTCGGGCCCAGGCCCCGGGCCTAGCAGTAAATAATTATAATTATACATTAAATAGTGGATTTTGCTCAAGAGACTTCCAAATACTGTACGGGATCTAACCTGCTGCTATCTATTGAAATTCGGCCTTGAAGTGAGCGGAACGAGCCTGAAAGCCCAATTGGGAACGTGAGAAAGTCACATTTAGTCCGTTGGCGATCACGGAAATCCGACTTGCGGTTTTCGGGGTCAATGGAATCAGACTCTGCAAATAGTTTTATTGACTATCATTGAATATTTTTGTGTAGAATCTGACTACGGGAGACCAGGAAAAGCCCGGGCCCAGCGCAGCGAATACCCCCGGGAAAACGGCCAACCAAGTACTTCCTCAAGTCAGGAAAGATGTAGACGCTTTTGTGCGGGAGGTCGAACAAGATATGGTGCTTATTCATTAGTGTATTTTTGTCGGACGGAGTCTTCTTTGTATTTCGGATTCAGCTTGTAACATAAATTCAACGTTATCTCTTCGCCTACGAAGCTTGACCAAGGTGTCCATTAGTCGGAAGATATATTTACAGCCTGAACGCGCGGCCTTTTTCGGCCAATTGTCAATTATCTATAATTATGCACGAGCTACAGAAAAATTTAAAAAATGAATCGGTCTGAATTCAACGCGGTACTAGTATGACTCGGAGGAGACACGAGAATTGTACTTTGTTTCCATCCGTGCAACGCGTTTCCTGGGTTTATGGATCAACAACTAAAGGCATATGTGAGGTTAGACGGGTGTAGTGTCTCTCAGTATCTAAACGACTACTTTACGGGAAAAGTGGGAGATAATAGGATGCCGGACGGGAGTTGGGAATTATGAAGTAGTAAATCGTCAGAAACGTAAGGGACCTGCCGGAACACTACTAAGGAAACAGTTAAAGAACAATCGCGGCGCCTGCCCACACGCCGACGAGGACTACAAGGAAGTTAAGGTTGATGGCGATGGGAGCGGCGCTGCTCGGTGTTGCCGAGCTGGATGTCGAGCCAGATGCAGCGGTTCCGCTGCCTGCGGCGCTTGCCCCCGTGCCACTGGCCGCAGGGGCGGTCGCACTCGCACTGATACCCAGGAAGTGCGTCGCGCCACTGGGAACCAGCGGTTCCGCCGACGCCGACGCGCCAACGCCTATGAGCCCGTTTTGCCCTTGCTACAAAACAGGATCAGATGGTAGTCAGCATGGTGGAGTTCAGAACGCAAAGAGGGGAGGAGACGACGTACACCAGGCGCACCGGCGGACATGGCTTTGCTTTGAAACGCAGAGAAGCTGTTCGCGCCGGGCTGGACGTTGATCACACCGACCATGCCTGCGCGTTGAAAGTTGTAATCTCAGCACAACGGGAGAAACGTCCGTAAGAGCGGAATACCAGCGTTGCAGTGCGGGCTCGGAATCAACTGTTTGCAGTAGAACCAGATTGCTGTGATGTACCGTCAGGTACAAAAAAGAGCATGATGTGCAACGGAGGTCGTACGGGTCTGGTCATTCGTGATCGTGAGATTCCATTCGGGGAGCGGGGTCGTCTTGGCTTCGATCAATATCCATCCTGAGTCGAAACCGCCTGCCAATGGTTCGCAAGGGGAAGCGAACGAGGACTGGGTTACGCTGTGGTTCCCTGGGCTAATGTTATGTCAGTATACGAGGGCGGATGATGGAGACGACTTCTTACATGCCGCTGAATTGAAAGGTGACGACGGAGCCGTTGGAGGCCGTGATGGAGTTCGGGATGAACTGGAAAATCCCACCGGAGGTGGCCATCTCGGCCCCTACGTTTACCAGCAGGGTCTTCGAGCAGGAGCATCAGCCACATCGCAGATGAAGAAGCAAGCAAAAGGTTACCTGGTTCTGCGCAGACACCACGGCAGCTGCAGCGAGAGAGACGGCGAGGGAGGCGAGACGCATTTTTTTCAGAGGCGGATGGAAGACGTAGGATGGAGGAATGGAGAGTTGCGACTAGCGTGAGTGGCCTGCGTTTTAAGGCCGCGCATGCGTGGTATCCGCGTCGCTCCACCAGCGAAGAAGACAGGGCCAACGGTCTAATTCGAGCCGATAATTGATTCCGCCCACACGATTGCGTCCCATGGAATCCCCAGCTTGGGAAAAGTCCGTTATTGGAATATCGATCCTCAATGCTGACGCTGGGGAAAGGATAGCGTACGATTCGACGAGGGAAGCACGAGGCCAATCCCTAGCAGAGTCTACCGCTAATAATTGGGTTTTCAGTCCTTCAAGGTATGATTTTACACTTATACTGGGTTACCGCACGTAAACAACCGTGTGAGTTGTGGGAGTCTCTCCGCGGTTTGCCGGTTGCCGCCAGACCAAATGCGAACTCTATCAGATGGCGGCAATCAAGATGCCTTCTGAAGACTCACGCATTGGCCATAATTTGGGAGCACAGTGCTGCGCAGTCCAAGAATAAGTGGAACCAGAGCGCAGGAATCGGAGTGGGTGACGTCTTGAGCCGTTTCAGCCACGCCGGATACTCGCGTCCATTTTTCAGCTTATTTGCGGCCGGATTATCTGGTAAGACCGTGTGGCACGAGGACTCGGAGGAGCAATTTTTCGCGTTCGGTCACGGAAAACTTGATTGGTGGGTCCAGGGTGGCACTGACAGGGGGTGCGCCAGGAATCCCGCAGAAGATAATGTTCGCTGGCTCGGGACGCTTCCAAGAAACATAGCTATTGAAGCCGGATGTTGACGTTATTTAGCTTTTCCATAGAATTTTTGGCTCATAACCAAGCATAACTGCGACGAGTCAAGGAGTAGATGGCGGAGTCCGAATTACGGCCATCACCGGGGCGGACATCGATTATCACCTCGCTCTTTGAAAGAGTCCTGCAAGTTTTTCATCCACTTCCATGGAATTCCATATCTCGTGTTCCTTAGCCGGCAGGTCTCGTTTCTTAGCACTGCGTGTGTCTCGCCGAACCGTCTCTCCGTGGACGGTTACAACTCCTTCAGCAGCGCTGCGCCATGGGCTTCCTCCACTATTGCGAAGTTATTCGCGCGTAACATCCACTAGCGATCGGCCCTGCAGTCGTCCCTCCGCTCCTCGTCCATGTCTAATTATGCTTATCCCCCCCTCACTCTTTCTTTCGGAAGCCTTCGTAACCCTGGAGCCCACCGATTGGCCGAGATCTAGGTGTGTGGTTTTTCTGAATTTTCCACTGGGACTAACTCATCATATTCATAGCTGCCGTTCGTGTCTTTCGCTGGGTAAGTCGCGCCGTTCACAATTTGCCGTCCTCAGCAGCAAGCGACTCGCGGTGGTTCGCGTCATTGTCGTAGGGCTTCGTCTTGTGTACGCTCTTCGTCGTGACGTTATTAACTCGAGACGGAGGGAGGCCCTGAAGTTGTTTCATTGTCTTGATACAATTTGTAGGCGCTAGTAGCTGATTCTAGCGAGTACTAGTTCGAAACCTGGGCGGGCACTTGATGTAGGTGCGTTGTCCGTAACGCTGCGTTTCCTCGTATACTAACACTTATTGTAGCTTTATCGAATTTCTCTTCCCCCATGCATCCCATCCTGAAAGTAAGTCCTACAATACCGGAAACTCCTCGCTCTCTCTCGCACTTTACTCCGAATAATAATGGGGAGCTTTCCTGATGAATCCTGTTTACGATTGCTTAAGCAAACTATGTTGAGACGTGAAATTGGTTAAGACGAGGATTGAGCGGATTAAGAGGATTAAGCCACTGTACACTGTGTTAAACTACACAATATATCGCTTCGCCTCTTGCCTAACACTTTAAGCAGATTCAGCGGATTCAGCGACTCACCAACCATCCGGGCTCTCAGTCTGTGGACTAGCTAGATTCAGCGGATTCAGCGGTTCGACCAACTGGTGGACCAGCCGGGTTAAGCAGATTCAGCAGCTAGACCAACCACATCTGGACTTTGAGCCGATTCAGCACATTCAGCGGATTTAGCTGATTTAGCAAATTTAGTGGATTGACCCGCAAGACACTGGAACAAATCTCAGAACAGAACACATCTGCGTTGTTTACAGCCCTTTGCGGAACATAGGGCGCGGCCAATTTTTTTTCCCATTTTGGGACATTTTTGATCTTTTCGACCTTTTCCCTCAGTGCGCACTCAATTCTGAATGTATCATTCCGAAAACTATATGAGCGAGACCGCAACGAGATTCTGGAGGTCCTCTCGTGCTTCGATTTTTTTTATTCGGCTTATATAAAATGTACTCTAATATAATCATGTTTATATGGAAATCTCCTCCCACAGGGGAAGTTGGCAATATATTATTTTGGGGTCTCATTAGAGCATATCTACAAGTATTTCCGAGGTCACCTCGTCGCCGTATTATATCTGTGGGTCCTATACCACGTGAACGATGTAATTGAATCCAACAAAAACACCCACTTCTCAGACACAATGCTCTGGCATATTCTGGTACCAGGTGAGCATTATACTCGTTGGGCGCTCATCCTGTGGTGTTTTAAAAAGACTCAAATTCGTTATACAAGTCCCCGTCCCCGTAGGCGACGCGATTCAATATGCACATATATTGTCACGTGATGGAAACACGGGCATATTGAATCGCGTCGCCTACGGGGACGGGGACTTGGATAACGAATATACGTCGTGGAACCTCTTTAAAACACCACAGGACGAGCACCCAACGAGTATAACCCTCAGCTGGTACCAGAATATGCCAGAGCATTGTGTCTGAGAAGTGGGTGTTTTTGTTGGATTCAATTACATCGTTCACGTGGTATAGGACCCACAGATATAATACGGCGACGAGGTGACCTCGGAAATACTTGTAGATATGCTCTAATGAGACCCCAAAATAATATATTGCCAACTTCCCCTGTGGGAGGAGATTTCCATATAAACATGATTATATTAGAGTACATTTTATATAAGCCGAATAAAAAAAATCGAAGCACGAGAGGACCTCCAGAATCTCGTTGCGGTCTTGCTCATATAGTTTTCAGAATGATACATTCAGAATTGAGTGCGCACTGAGGGAAAAGGTCGAAAAGATCAAAAATGTCCCAAAATGGGAAAAAAATTGGCCGCGCCCTATGTTCCGCAAAGGGCTGTAAATGATAAGATTTTGTTGAGAATTAAAAGAGAAATACTCACCGGCATAGCTACCATCCCCACTGACTGTGATGTCGACGACGTCCAAGGGCCCCGGCGGAGGCCTGCTAATCCCATAGGTTGTACCATCAAAGACCACCGTGGTCTGAATTGAGCTGGAATGGTGCATGGTCCGGAGCGGGACATCGATGTGGATTGAGTATGAAGAGAAGATAGATTGGAGATGATGGTGGACGAGAGAAAGAGCTTGTGAGTGGCGCTGTGATGTGTGACTGACAAAGCATAAAGAAAATTGAAACAAAGAAAATTGATCGGATGATCTCGTTTCGGAGCTCGAACGCCAAGTGCCTCTTCTCTCTAACCATCACCTTCCCTCAACCCTTCCCTCATCTGTTTCTTCTGATCCTCTACAGCTGAAATTCCCATTCACAGACTTATCAGCTTGGACCGCTGCCTTGGCCACCCCCGTGATCATGATTCATGCTCTGCTTTCTGTCTCACCAAGTGGCACGGTGGCATGATATGAGAATGATTTCCAGTGCGGTGAGTCAAATAAATTTATTGGGTGCAATTACTGAAATCTTTCACGACCGGATCTCAGTCTTCAGAGTTGTTGGATCTGACATTCTTCTGATGGCCACCAGAGTGATACTGAATTGGTGGATAAATCCGCTTAAACGGGTGAAACCGTTATAAAGGTGATCAAGTGGCTGAATTTGCTGAATCTACTCAAATACTAGGCAATGGTAGAAGTAATGTATTATTTAGTCATAGATGTTAGATAGGGCGATTAATCTGATTAATCCTCTTAACCCCGGGCTTAAGCAATTTTACGTCTCAACGTAGTTTGCTTAAGCAATCCTAAACAGGTGACAGTTTCCTGATGTTGAAGAGGAACTGCGAATTGACTTAAACTTACGGAGTTTGAAACAGGGCGAGATTTCGAGACTAAATGTGATTATTATACGACCCCGGCGATTCGAGTCCGCCGTGCATTAGCGGTTTGTGGATAATACAATCGTTCGAGCTGTCCTTCACAAAGTCAGTGAAGAGGTACGGCTTCTTTATGAACGATGCCGTCGACTGAACCATTTGAAATCTAGCGAACCTCCCTGGGTTGTGGAAAGCAGGCACCGAATACCTATCTCGTTGATTCAGAAGTGGAACTACACCCACTGGAAGTGATTGAGGATTCGAAGCGTCTTCTCTTTCACCAATCTGGACGTTCGGGGAAATACCTCCACGTTGATGAGCGTTGACGGGAAGTTCCTGTTTCAATCTTTCTGTCAAACGAGATCAATTGAGCTCAAGGGCCATACAAATATCGCGCCCCGTGCCCGGATGATTGAAATCGCCGAGAAACGATCACGTACTTCGCGACGTCAGTGTTTTGCACACCTAGTATAAAAGTCGTGGACCGCAATCATATTTCACAGAACCTCAGCATTTCTCGGGTCTTCCTTCTTCAGCATCGAAGAATGTTTTCCATCCCTCGCATCGTTGCTTTCACGGTCATCGCCGTCAACCTCGCTTCCGCCGCACCCGCGAATGAGGTTGTGTCGGGCTTGACCAAGCGTGTCGTATACAGCTGCTCCGACAGCGACCAGGACGCGTTTGCCATCGCCTCGTAAGCCTTCCTTGGGCGATTCATTCCATGCTCTTGTGATGATCCCTATGCAGGTACTCCGAGGCGCAGACCCTCGCTGCGAACGCCGCATCCTACATCGCGACCAACGGCGCCGATTCACTCTTCCAGACGTACTTCGGCGCGTCGACGTCAACGGTCCTCCCGCAGTGGCTCTATAACCAGATTGCCACCGAGCACGGCACGAACTTCACAATCAATTGTGCGCCCACCACTGAATGCGGGTCCAACACAATCGCCGATACGGCCTGGGGTGATACGAAGTTCACGACGACCCACAGCGACGGCACGAAGACTGTGACCATTGGCAATTATCATGCTACGACCTAGTGAGCGCTCATACTCGTGTCTATCACACCTGTTGTTCGACATTTTTATTCCTGTGATAGTTTGTGCCCGCTGTTCTACAACCGAGACCCTCTCGCATCGCTATGCACAGGTTCTTCGGGGGGCCGCGCCGACTCTCTCGTTCACGAGATGTCGCATGCCTTCGCTCACACCGAGGACTGTACGTCTCGCGTTCCATACGACCCATTACTCGAGAGATCTGACGCGTGTCCGATCGAATAGACGTCTACGGTTGCGCCAACACGCGCGCACTCGCCATCTCGAACCCAGCTGAGGCTGCCAATAACGCCGAGAACTTTGGGGTGCGATCGAGCGATGCTGCTCAAATGATCTCAACGCTGACACCTCGCATAGTGCTTCAGTATTGCTGCGTACCAGGCTACACAGTGCTCTTAAGCTGTCCCTCTTTAGGCACACCACATAAGCGTAGCTACTACTCCCTGTTAACTACAGGACTCCCCTTGAACGAGACTACTTACAACTGCCTGTTTATTCCTCATTCCCGGATTCCCGCCACTCGAAGGAAGACTGCTCTGAATCGTTAAGACTCCACCACAACACCGACAAACTCCCACACCATCCGTAGCTTTGCTCTGGAACTGCTCTGTGTTCTCCCATGGCAGGAAAAAAAATCAGATTATCGTAGAAATTATCTCTTCTTTCTGTTGACTCTGACTGAGACTCCTGTACACCCATCTTGTCAGTTGTAGCAAGGAATCCACAGGTCGTTTTCTCAGAGTCCATTTGCTCACCCTACACACTCGACGTTGTAATGAGCGTCAAGGAGCTCGGGAAGGAACACCGAGGTCTCAATTCGCCGTTCATCTGAATCCACTGTCAAGGGGAATAGGAGAATAGGTGCAACTCGCTCTTTGGGATGCGAAAAGTTGGAAACCACCCAAGTCGGCAACGCTGGTCGCGCACACCTAGTGTACACGGTCCCTCGAATGAAGAAGCCGCAGTGGGTAAGGTAGCTCCTTCGGCAGCGGGAAAACCGGCCGAAAATAAACAAGGAAAGAAAAGGTCCCGGTGGCGCGGAAACGGGATCAAGCGCGTCCCGTGCATCCAGAAAGAGAAGAAGAATTAATGCGAAAAGAGTGTGAACGGATTATACGCGTAGGAGCGCGTGCCTATAGAGTATGTTAAGAGGTACAGTCCGATCGCTGCCAAATGTTCCGCCAAAATAGCGCACTAGACCCGCAGGCGAGAAAGAGAGGTTCGAAACAAACAACAACGCACCCGTAACTCACGCCGTCGCACGCCAACGAACTGAGGCTAAGTTGGCATGCTAGGGTTGGGGTTAGAGCGGTCGACGGAGAATAATCTGAAGCGGCGGGGCCAATTATGGGAGGCGCATCGTGGGTGGTGTGGGCGGCAGTGGGAGGGGGCGTGCCTGAGGGCGTTTGTATGGGTGGCAGGCGCGATCTTGAGGGTGGTCGCCGTGCGGAGGAGGATGACGGGGTGGTTTTGCGTGAATTAGAAGCAGGGCTTGAGACGGATTGTTTTTAAGAAAGGTTATAGATGGGACGCGAGCCCGAGTCGTTGAAGGAGTCTTTGGAATTGAAGGCGGAGCCGAGGGACCAGGCCCCCGGGCCAGCCTGGTAATTCTTGGGTAATTTCAACTTGAATACCAACCCAAAGACGACTGACACAAAGACGAGCAGTTGGTTTGAAGTCCACGACAGAAAATAAAAGAGCGAAGAGGAAGCGGATTTGCAGCATGATGGATAAGAGCAAAAGGCGTCGCTTGTGCGTGTTTGGCTACAGCCTCTGAGTCGGGCCGTGACTCTTTCAAGACCACCACCCCAGCAAATCGTTCTCGGACAGTACAGCTCTCTATCTATCAACGTAGATTCGCGTCTGGATATATATCTCAAGCTGCTCAATCAATAGTGACCTTTAAACGCGGCCCGTAGTGACGTGCTGGCTTTGGCTTGAAGCCAGAAGCCAAGCCAGCCAAGCCATGGTTTCAGGAAGCCAGGCCAGGCCAGACAGCTGGCTTGAGCTGGCTCTGGCTTCTGGCTTCAGATTTGCCAAGCCAAGCCAGGCCATGAAGCCAGGGCTCAGCCAGGGTTGCAATTTGTGCCTGTAAATCACCCCCAGACTTCAATTTTTACATCTGGATATCCCTTTAGCATCCCAATAACTACATCAGATTAATAACTCACCCACTCAACGACAATGTCGACTGAGTCTGCCCAAATTGGGACAACCCGTTTGGGATGGACAAGTTCAAATGCTAAGATTGTGGTCAATATCTGCGTTTGAGAAGGTATCATGTACTTTCTGATCATGAAGAACCACCCATAGTCAATTGAAAGTGTCAGAGACAAGCCATGGTTGGTTTCAAAATTTGTGGTTCAAGCCATGGCTCAAGCCAGGGCCAGGCCAGGCCAAGCCAGGATCCCTGGCCCTGGCCCTGGCTTGGGATTCCTCAAGCCAAAGCCAGATGAGGCCAGGCCAGAGCCATGGTTTCCGGGCCAAGCCAAGCCAGCACATCACTAAACTGTTACGCGGGGTTATTCGAATTTCAATTTTCTGCATTTCTCAAATTTCTGCCATCTCATTTCGGTCACTGGCAGACTTGCGTCCAACGCCAAAAATGCGTCTCAAGTTCATTTTAATGGCGTCTCATTTCAATGAGACTTACTTCTCCGATACGGAAGAACGCTTCGCACTCTGGGACATCCATTCCTGGCTGGAGGCCGCCGACTTCTCTTATTGAATCCTTGACCGCCGGGGCATTGGAACGACCTCGGGCTCATATGGGACACGTTGTAGCTGATATGCCCTTTAGCAAGCTGTTGCGATATTATACACCGTCGACAACCCTGGACCAATCCTGTTTTACCCTAACGGCGTCCCCGCGCAGAACATCAAAGGCTGCACTCCCTGGATTTTCCTCTCAAACCCACGGCGAAGGCGCACAGCTCAATCCTGGAACCGCGGAGTCGGTGAATGTTTTAACTTTTATTTACTCCAAGGACTTCCATTCGCCCTTAAATAAGTAAACCCCTTCCAGATTCTCGAGTCCGAGTTCTCTACATCCATCCGGTCGTCACGGACGGACATACCGCCCTGATTGCTGGGCGGGTTAGTCTTCCACACCCGGAATAGTGCTAGGAGTGACACTTGCGTTCGGACGAGTGCACGGGTTAGTGAGGCGAAGCGATCTATAATACTTGCGTTCTTAATTACGCCGTGCCTCCGATTCAGGCCTCTCGCTCAACCACCATCTTGTCCTCGTCGTCTTCCATTGGTCTGGCGTCTCCCATACGTTGTTCTCAACGCCGTACGGCCTACATTCTTACTCGCGCTGCCTATGCCTAATGCGCTAGCCTTATGGCATGTGTTTCCTTTTCAACACCTCACCTACTACCAAGTACGATATACATGCGGTCCTACGGACCGAGACAATCATTTCAGCTGTGGTCGCCCGAGGACTGCTTTATGCTTCGCGTCCATAGGGCGATGGATGAAATGGAAGTATACAACAATGTTGTCTGTCGAATCAAAGTAGCTTCTGAAACTTAAACAGTACCTGTGGTTCGCAGCGATTTTTACAAGGGCGATACGAAACTTACAGCCCAAACCTCATCGAAAATGCTGAATGGAGCTACATGCGATTCGAACACCAGATCAGAATCAACCAAACTGCTGTAAAAAATGCTTTTGATGACTGATTGCTATGTACCTTGGCCGGCGCGCCGGTCAATGCCGAAGTGTCGCTGGATGTCACAATGCTGTGGCTGGATTACTTCATAACACTGCTATCTCACAACGTGTTCATCGACTCCTCCCAACCTCTTCCTCTCCCGATCTTCACCTTTGCTTCATCTCTTTCCCCATAATGGCAGCTGTATTTTCCTTCGGATCATTCGGAGACATCCTAGCAACCGCCCAGCTAGCCTACAGGCTTTCTCAGATCCTCAGCGATAGTGCCGGGTCCAGTATGGAGTATCAAGAGCTCATAATCGAGCTAGACGCTCTTGGAAACGCTCTTCGTGGCATGCACGATATCATCGACAATCATGTCATTCGGCAGTCTGTGCGGAATGCAATCGAGTATTCTTTGCATCGCTGTCGGGATCTCATGAACGTGTTTTTGGATCGTATCAAGAACTACAAACCTGCACTGCAGAAAGGAGGGTCTGGGAGCTCATGGAGGGATAATTGGCGTAAGATCGGGTGGCATATATTTCGCAGGGAGGAGTTGGTGGAGTTGAGATTGAAGCTGGTAGAGCAGAAGGCGACGATCAACATGATGTTGTCGATGTCGCATATGTGTGCCCCCCCCCCCTTTGTCTTTTAAAGAAGAGTTCATCATTGATTTACTAGGACCGCTTTGGATCGGATTGAAGAACTTGCAAGCACGATGGCGATGCGCCATAGTGCCCGTGATACTAGCGGCGATGCGACAGAATTTTCGTCGTTTAGTGACGGAAAATATCAAGAATTGTTGAATACCATTCGCCAAACGGTGGAGGACCAACTTCCGTCCAATGTGCGACGCGTATGTGCACCTTTTCCGTGTTCGGATCTATACTGAATCGGTAGATAATAGCAAGAAGAATTGATCGCCACAATTCGTTCGACAGCGAATGAGCAAACTTCTTTCAATTTGCAGGGCGTAAGTGCGCCTTTGTCGTGTTCGGATTGACTCTAATGGTGGATAACAGTATATGGACGATTTCTCCAAATCCATCGCAAGCGAAGTACGAATGCTGCTTGGAGAAGTCGGAAAGCTGCGCGAAGAACGGAGGGCACTGCAATTGTAAGCAACCAGTTCACTCACGAAACCGCTGAAGTCCTTGAATGTCTGGCATTTAGCGAGGTTTCTGAACTCCTAGCCGCGAAGACTCTTCATAGCGCTTCATCGTCTGAGGACGGAAATCCGTTTAGTGATCCCGTCAGTGCCGCTCGTTTGTAAGTCCACCGTACTCGTTTCTACTCGATTGTAATGGCAGTCCACTCTGTACAGGGAACTCAGTGCACTTCTAAGCCTCAAGGCAAAGTACAGCCCCAGCGGAGAGTTTGAACCTGACTGGTAGACCATTGTTGATCGTGCTTCAACCGTATCTAACCTATCAAAAGGACGCCGCCTCCCGGTGCACCTGGTGGTCCTCCTTTGGAGCCTCTTGCTCCCCCTTCTTCCGTAGAGCTCCCCGGGGCCAAACCTAGTTGGCGCACAGTTACGCCTCGCAAGCCCAAAAGGAAGGAGGCAGCTGTGCCGCAACTGCCGCATTTTGATCCTCGCCAAGCAAATTCGTGGGCGAATTGGCGACGTAAGCCACTCCATACCCATTTCGCAGCCGCTTCTGACTGATTTCACATGCAGCCGATCCCAACATGATACCAACACCTCCTTCCCATGAGCCCACGCTGTTGGTGCCGGAGGGTACAAGTCCTGGGTTGTTCGGCCCAAGAGATTCAGATTCTTACTTTGATTAAGGCTTCAATTCGGCTTCAATCCATTCATACATATAGCTCTCTGCAAATTTATTGGCACTAGCTAGATAAAATAAAAATAAGAAAGAGCAACTTCAGCACTCCGGCTTTCCTGCTCGCGGCTAAACGAATTTTCATGCTAATGACAGCGTTCAAGAGGCCGGAAAGTTCGATTTCGAACCCTACCTTGATGACGGATGACCAAACAAGAGTCCTTTTTTGAATGCCCGTCGCTCGTTACATTCTGTTCGACTTTCCATTGTCACAGCTTCGTATCCACCGTTCCTCAACAATTACCTCGGCAATTCTTTTTACCTATTTATGCTTTTGCCAACCATGTCTTACCCCTTTCGTTCTGAATTTCCTACCCATGGGCTGTTAAATGCTGATCAGAAACCCTATGCAGCTGAACAGCTGACCAGTGCACAGTTGTTTCTTTGATAGACTGCTGTAAACACGGTTGACCGCCAATCGAAAATAGAAACCCGTCTGAAAATAATTACAATCGGTTCAACGGACCTCAGCCAGTTGTCAGCAAGATTATGAGTTCTGTTGCGTATGTGCACGGCCGTCGGCAGTTGCCGTATTGAATTGTGTATAGGGGATCAAAGGATCATTATCAGTGCTTAGTACACTGCTGACGCAAAAGCGTATGACGGAGTCAAGGGCTTCCCTTAAGTATCGTCTCCCAGAATGAGACAACCCCACTTCCGCGTCCACCAAACATGCCCACCCCTGTACTCGTCTTTGGCGCCACTGGAGCAGTCGGCTCCGCCTGCGCCCGCCACGCCCACTCCCTCGGCGCGACCGTAACACTTGCCGTCCGCGACACCAAGAAGCCCATCCCCGGTCTGTCCCTCGAGCAGGAGAAGGCGGCCGGCTACAAGCGCGTGCAGGCCGACCTCACCCAGCCCGGAACCATCACCGCGGCCGTCGCGCAGTCCGGCGCCAAGCACGCCTTCGTCTATCTCATCTTCACTCCCCCGGGGGCGCCCGACCCCAACCGCCCCGCGCTCGAGGCGCTCAAGGCTGCGGGCGTGGAGTTCGTCGTGTTCCTGAGCAGCTTCACCGTCGCGCTCTACGAGCCCGCCATCGACCGCGTCCCGCCGCAGGAATTCATCCCCCACGCGCACGCGCAGGTCGAGGTGGCGCTGCAGGATATCTTTGGCGCGAGCTACGTTGCCCTGCGCCCGGCGGGATTCGCCAGCAATTCGCTCCGCTGGGCCGGGGCGATCAAGGCGGGCGGCGCGGTTAAGATGGCGTACCCCGAGCAGGTGTTCGACTGGATCGTGCCCGAGGATATCGGGCGCGCAGGCGCGAGCATCCTTGTCGGTGGGCCGAGCAGCACGGGCGGGAAGACCGATGTCTTGTTGTGCGGGCCGGAAGTGATTAGTCAAGGCGACGCGGTGAAGATCATTGCTAAAGTCGTTGGGAAGGAGGTGACTGTGGAAGCCGTCGGCGATGAGGAAGCAGTGAAGGTTATGGCAGCGAGTGGGATGCCGGAGCCGCTCGCAAGGTACCTGGTCAAGACGATGGCCAAAGGGCTTGAAGGAGCGAACGTGACCTCGGACGGGTTTTTCGGGGGTGACCTGTACAGGGTTGGGGTGGAGAATGTGAGGAAGTACGCTGGGAAAGCGACCACGTTGGCGGAGTGGACGAAGGAAAATAAAGCGGCCTTCGAGTAAGCGCGGCTGAATAGGTTAATTGCCGCTTTGCCGACGAAATTTTGTACTGTTGCGTGTCAATACCGAAATGTTCAAATTATGCGAGTTTGCGGTGCTGGCGACGATTGATTGTGAGTTCGCGACAGCAGAACGGATTTGTGGAGACCAAGACATCGATCTCACCGGAGGTCTGAAACAATGAATTTCCGGGACATCTATGATCGTCAACGATGGGAGGTTTCAAACCTCGTTTCGAGATTCGGAGGCGCCGGCGACGATGAATTGCGCTGAATAGTCAGAGAGAGTGCCAGGAGAAGATCCATCGGGCGTACGGGAAAAGTAGCAAATACAGCCAGGAGTACGCACATAGTCTGAGATGTGTTGTTTGCCAAATGGTTACTAGATACTAGTTAGACAGAAACTTGAAGAAGGCGACTTCGAATCTCACGGTACACCGCATACAGCCCGGGCCGCATATGCCAGGGAATATAAGCGCCGGCATATAGAGATGGTATGGTAGTTCAAGCGGCTCAAGCCCCGATTTCCTGGACCAGCCACCAGAGTCCTGTCTTAAAACCAGGAACTACCAGAAACTGAACCTACAGCAACCCAGCAAAAAGAACGAAGTTTGAACTCGGCGAAAGTCGATGCGGAATCGCGGATCAGGAAGATTGGTGGAGGTTAGACCGGAGCTGGATTACATGCGTAGAATTGATACTGGGACTGGTAAGAGTGCCATTTTTTAGATCGCTTTAACTTTCTTAAATCCGCTGTAGCATCATGTGACAATGGATGCGGATGGGAGGTCGGTAGATTAGATAGAATCGAGGTTTATTGATATTCATTCTTCCACTTCAGCCAGTTTTTCTGAAGCGCCGTCAGGTTGAGATAATATTCAAGAATCAAGATGCCGAAATACTCGATTCAGGCGGAATACACATCATATCAAGGCTCCCAGGGGTGTACGTCGGCAAGATTACAGATTACATGGCCAATCGACCCTCATATTCACCGAACTCCATCTGAATATTATCCCCTTCCAAATCTGAAAATATCATCGCGTAAAATTCCTTCGACATTCAACGACGGCTGCCACTATCACATCGTCAGTCTGGAAATATGACATGTAGGGTAGGCATGTCAACGTACATTCATTTTAACAACCGCAAGGTTTCCCGGTGAGATTGGGGCTCGGGCAGACGCACGAGGCGCGCTCAGCAGGGACGTTTACTGCATTTGCACCGAGAGCAAATACGGCGAGGATGAGGGAAAGCGTGGGCAGAACAGACTTGAATTGCATGACGGGATTATTGATATCGATCCGGTTGGTTTCGCGCCCTTTTATGCTTGAACCGCAGTCTTAGTCTAGGGACTCCTATTGTTTGATCGAAACTCGCTTGCCATGACAACAGGCCAGGTGTGAGACTAAGAACCAACTCGGAATATCCCGCGATTAAGGAATATTTTCCTGGTTCGAATGTGACGGCAGATCTCTAGTCCATAACAGCGGGTGCGCCGGGATCGCAGGAACGGCGGAAACGTAGGTCCCTTACTTCCAGAGTTCCTTCGGGTGGGGAAAATGGAGTCCTGGACACAGTGGGATCTGTAATCAGCTATTAAATCGAGACCATAAAGCTGGAACCGGTTGATGGTGGTGAGATCGAGCCTCGACTCCACGCACACGTGTGCATTTTCTTTTGTTCTTGGATATGATCGAAACTAACCTTTATGAGAGACTCATTCCGAGCTGTCTCACTTTGAGCGTATATTCATCCAGTGATTAAGGTCGCCGCATTCCAGAATTTGGTCGGGTCACGTTCATTCCACAATGGGAACCTCGCGGTATCCGAGCCGGCCATTTCAACTTTTAGGCCAGCTGACTGGGGAAGACAAAGGAATCTGAGATCTCCATTCATCAAGCATTTCGGTCAGCTTCAACTGCGGAAGAAAGAGGGGCGGGAGAAGCCCTCTGTCAGCTATCGCGTCTGGTGGAATATTTGCTCCAGATTACAGACCGGAATATCCAGGGCGTGAGGACCATGGCAAACCGTCGTTGCGGTAGATATGAAGGCAAGTCAGTCGCCAATGACCGAGTTTAATACCGGATGCAGTAGTATGTAAATAGGGAGCGTCGCAGATGTTCGAAATTACGCTCCGACTACATGAGAGGCGACATCCAAGTAGAGAGGTTCAGTAGTTGTTGATTAAACCTGTAGCTTACCGGGAATACCATGCCTCATTGAAGCTCAAAAACAACTAAAAAGCCTAAAACTTGCGGAGTGAGTTGGGAGTGGACTTGGAGTGGACGTACTGCGAGCGTCCCGCCGCCCGCGTTACGTGTTCTTCTTTTCAGATCGTTGCAGGCCACTCAGACCTGAGTTTCTGATCATTGAACAAGGACGGCGAACCCATGCTAGGAATTCTTACATGGTATATCTAGAAACGAAGATGGTGTTGCTGTCAGTGTGAAAGGAGATCGTCGATGATGGCGGGAGTCACGGAAAGCGGGGCGGTATGATCCGTGCCCACAGCGAGCACAAAGTCGAGGGTACAGCCACCGTGACGACTGTCGGCTTCTTCCTTGTGCGTCGCCCTGCTTTCATTCCCTGGCGAGCTTCATGTCTCTCCATTTAATGCTCCAGCGGCGCGCCCAATACTCTCGCCTGAACCACTAGGATTCGCCTTCTTTTCTCGGGCTTTGGAGGCGGGACAATCATAGCGGCAACGATCCAATCTTGTCTAATCCCCTGCTTTTCTGGGTGTCTCAGCGTGCTGAGCTCTGATCAAGTCACCAGTGGATCAACACTCGGCCATAACGGGGAACTAACCCATCATCGTCAAAGGAGGCCGCTTGGGCAGCCCGCACTATCAAAATGAAGAAATTGGAAAAGGAAAACACCCTCTTTTGCCACACCTACTAGTGCCACCGCGGTTGAGTTCAGAACCTCTTCCGAACCTGTTCCAACAGGCGCGAACCGGTTCGAACCGCATTCAGAAATGATTTCGTTAAACCCCAAATCTCCCGTCTTAACATGCTGGATGACGTTCATATTGGAATATGTGAGTGATTTATTAGAAATAGATCACTCGTAATATAACAGACAACACTGCTGCAAGTACACAAATCCGGAAGCTAAAATTTCACCCCTATCCGTGCTCCTGCAGCGGGACTCCATTCAGCCAAAGAAACACCTGAAATGGTACCGTGATACTCCGTATCCAGTGTAATTCATGTGCGTCACTTACGAGAACGACGAGATGGCATCGTTGAACGCGACATCTGCATCGATATTGAGGTCCGGAATGCCGGGGAATCTGATGGGTCCAAGGCTACTCCCACCGCAGTTTGCGTCGCTGTGTTCCCAACATTAGATACCGTGGGGGGGAAACGAGGCTCTGGGGAATAATTACTTACATGAAAAAAAAGCAGTCTTGCCCGTCATCGGGCCCGACGCTCGAGATGTTGTCGTTGAACACCAGGGGGACATTGACGCATTGGCCACTAGAACTATGCAGTGTGGTGCAGTCTCCGGTGAAGCCGGCGTCGACGCAGACACGACTGGAAAAGTGGATGTGAGCATTCAATACAGGGGGTTTTGGAACGCATACACGTTGCCCTGGGTGCGGGCGGAAAGCGCGCCCTACGAAAGTTGTCAATTGGGTGACTTTGATATAGCTGAGAGCGGCATTACCGGGTTGTCCTCAGGTGCCGGGAGGGCGTAGACGAGTGGAATGAGCGCAAAGAAGGCAAAGGTGAACTTCATTCTGAGTTGAGAATGCAAAGTCGGGACTTTTGGAAGTGACTTGTTTTCCAGTGGTCACCTCCTCAGGCTTTATACGGATTTCAAGCCGCACTCAGCACTGCGGACCTCCCCGTTCAACGGGCGAGATCGGTGTAATGTACTTACCCTCGGGCAGTGATTGCAAGCCCGCTGCTGCCCGCAACTTCATGTGGGGCGGACATTCGAGCTCTAGTCCCTCTCATTCCCAAAATACCGGCCACTACTTACAAATGGGCTGATTGGATGTGATCCATGTTCGACGCAATAGCTTGGTGTTCAACACAACAAGCCGGCGGAATCAGTTGCCAAGCAATTAAAATGGCTTGCAAGCCGAAATGCCGCCAGCGGTCGGTAATCTGATCCCTGGCCCGGCTCAACCTTTCCTACCCCGTTTCCTCCCGTCTCACGCGCTTGCTTTGATTTTCCTCTCAAGCAGCCGTGAGCCGGGCTAAGGATTAGATCGCCGACAGCGGGCGGCATTTCGGCTTGCAAGCCATCTTGATTGCTTGGCAACTGATTCCGCCGGCTTGTTGTGTTGAACACCAAGCTATTGCGTCGAACATGGATCACCAATCAGCCCATTTGTTTGTAAGTAGTGGCCGGTATTTTGGGAATGAGAGGGACTAGAGCTCGAATGTACGCCGCACATGAAGTTGCGGGCTTGCAATCACTGCCCGAGGACCAGGGTAAGTACACACCGGCGATCTCGCCCGTTGAACGGGGATCAGGTCGGCGTACATACTTACTGCTAAGATCAGCCCCCGCGTACGTTTGTTCCGAGTCTGCCCCTGACTTGAAGCAGTGGCTTTTGGTAAGAAAGTTATCCGATAGCCTTCCTACCGAAAATCTATTCAACTGGAGTTGCTCGGGCACGGTGAAAGTGCCGCTGTGTGCCGCTGACTGCCGCAGCACAATTCTGGATTGCCGCAGTAAGCGGCAATATTGCTGCAGCATGTCACACTGCCGCAGTGTCACAAAAAAATGCCGCATACACTGCGGCAATCTTACTATTCTACCAAGAAAATACTCTTGCGTATAAAATAAGGTCTTGAGTGTCCCTGGACACCGTCGTAGCTCAGCACCCTGATGAATAGACGGACCACCACCAACCCACCACATGAAGTCACGGGCATTCTCAACACTAAATCCAGAGGATGTGGAATATTGGCCGGTAGGTACAACTATATGGATGGTGCCGCTCCAAGAAGTGAACTGACAGGTCGGTGGTGGCGTTGCGTGCGGTGCCCCGTCGAAAGCAGCGTCGGAATGCCACAAAGATATGTACTCCATCGATGGTTAGGCATGTTGGATGAGGGAAATACAGCACTCATCTGTGTATTAAATAACTGTAACTGACGTCTCTTATTTCGGACCAAAAAGGGTCCGGAGTTCGGTGTAAAGCTGTTTAAATGTATCTGGCCCCAAGGTATCTGGCCCCAAAGTCTAATGAGCGGATCCGGAGACGACGGATCCGATGTCCATGGAATTTAGCCATGTTCGCCAACAGTCGAGCAGAGACCTGACTCCTCACACAATGTGGATACTTATCTGGAAACCCGTCCTGGTTCGTCGAGATGAAGATTTGGGGCATCAGTTGATGTGAGAGTACAAATGCAAAGAATCCGCGATAAGATAACCCTTGCCGCTCGAGCGGCCAAGAATTTGGCACCAGTGAAATTGCTAACAAGTCTCTTCTTGATACCATGAAAAAATTGGGCCCGAATTACTGATCATACGGCTCTCGAAGGTTTCCCAACTTATGACTATTTTTTAGTTTTTTGATTTGAACGAGGAATGGATCAGTTTGATACATACAGGGGCATTCCTGAGCTCTCCAGCATTTCTATTCTCACTTATTCTCAAAGATAATCTGTAGGCATGCTTAATTGTACGGTAAAATAATTTGCCGCAGAGTGCCGCAGAGTGCCGCAGGGTGGCTGTGTTGCCGTCGACGTGAGTGCCGCATGGGTTGTAGAAGCATTGTATGTCTCCAGAAGCTGTCCAGGAGATAATAATAATGATTTTGAAGGGACAGTAGTCATACTCGGGTCACGTCAAGAAGGGCTACTAGGCTTGAGTGTGGTAAAATCAGAAGGAGCTTCGAAGCTACATTTTCAGAACCCCGGGTGGATAAGTGCACGGAGCGACGGTATCAGGGCTCGATAGGCATCCTCTAATCGTTGAATGTTGGTGCAGGGAGAGAATGAATCCGGCGATCCAAGGCGTGGATGGTATTTGCGGCGGAGTGATCGAGATTCACATTGTTTCGAGCGATGTTGTACGACTGCGGCGAGCAATCAGATTCTTGAAGGAGCAAGTTGTTTTCGGACAGGTAGGTACACTTTTACGATGTTATGGAAAGCGGGGACTCCGTAGAGATGCCACATGAAGAAGGCTTGCAAGATTGAACACACTGTCGCGGCAGCGCCGTTGAACATTGCCGCGGACATAGGACCCCTGAGAATACCGCAACAAGGTAGGATTCCAGATTCCGAATTTTGTAATTTTTGTCCGGACTATACAAGTGAACGAGGTCAAAATTTTTGTCCGGACTGTACCTCACACTGTTGAAAATTTCGAATTTTTTGTCCGGACTACACCTCAAAGGTCAAAAAATTTGCAAAAAGTCCCATAAATCCCCCTAAAAAATCAGCAAAATTCCTAAGGCTCGTCTACAATGCTAGATCAACACCATTGTCCTCCTCGATGTCCAGTAGATTAATATTACCCTTCCCCCTCTTTTGAACAGTATTCAAGCTCGTGACCATCTGCACCAGCTCTGAATGCTCATCACAGCATCTGGTAAACAGGATTGCCATCTTCCCTGACACTTCTGCCATCGTATGATTTATATGAGTGAGATTAGAAAAGGTGGTTTGGAAAATGAATAATATTCTGTGCCACTTGGTGGCCCATACCCTCGCGCTAATAACTGATCAAGACAGACAATGGATTTCTGGGCCACTCACTTGGCCCGTGATCGCGTAGTGGTTTTGATTGCAAGGCAGGTAATATATAGTCTCTTATAAACAGACGCTACAACAAAAAATACTCGTACCTCGTGTGTTGTAGTCTGTCAGATCCCTGATCGGTGTCATTGGAAGTCGACCTTATTATGTAAGCTCAGATTTCTCGGCTCTCGTTCACACACTTAGGATGAATGTGAGGTATTTATTTTACCAAATTATCACTCAGGGAGTCAGAATGGCCAACTTTCCCACTCAAGTTATTTGCGGAAAAGCACAGGTGAAGAGGTCCAAATTTGATGGATCGTTGACCGGCCTTTCATTCCACGAGGATTATAGACCCGAGAAAAAAATCTGAAGAGACAGATATATTCAAAATGAGAATAAAACACATTTGGCCTCTTAGATTTTTGAATATATGCAGCTGGAAGCGCCATAGTGCCCGAACCAAAATTCAAACTCCGCACTTTACGTAATAAGGTCGACTTCCAATGATCGAGCGCGGTTAAACTACAGACTAGGTAATATATACATATCAAGTTGACTCAAGTCGAACAATGGCCATCAGAAATTTTGTCCGGACTCCGTATCCAACCTACCTGCGCCCAAAATTTTCTGTCCGGACTAAGAATCCGAGGTCGGGACGGTCCGGTCCAATTTTGTCCGGACTAGTATCACAGCTCAGATCAATTTTCAATTTTTTTGTCCGGACTGTTGAATCCTACCTTGTTGCGGTATTCTCAGGGGTCCTGCGGACATGTCACACTGCCGCTGTGTCACGACATAAACTGCCGTTGAGGACTGCAGGATTGCCGCTGAGTGACGCACAACTGCCGCTGCATAAAGCACGACTGCCGCAGCAAAGTGCCAAAAGTGCCGCTGTAATTGCCACAGACTGCCGCTGCACAATATTTGCAGCTGTTTGTCTGCCGCAGGACTGCCGCAGACTGCCGCTGTAGCAATATTTAAGTTGTCTCCAGCACCCTCAAAACCATGAGTATCTCCACATTTCTCGATGGTAAACAGTGTATTAATCACAGTACTATGTCCCTACACAGTTTCGGGGCTTAACACCCACGGTTGACGCCGATTGAACATGCGTCGCAAACTTGACTGCCGCAGACTGCCGCAGAGATTGCCGCTGCATGCGGCAACGGCAATGCAGCGGCAAAATATCTTTGCCCGAGTTGCTCGACCCGGAGTCGACCGTGCATCGCTCCACAAAAAACAAAGGAAACGATGTACCGCTCAAGAACGTCAAATTTGCGCTGTTCGTTGACATGAGCAAACCAGCTTGAATAATAGTGTGACACCGGGTGTAGGAAACTAGAGCTGTAGGCACAGTTCTGGTCGCACACCTGAGTCATGTTCATGATGGAAGAAGGCGCATCAGTGGCGGTGCAACAGCGCTGACAGCCGACGCTTCCGCAACCTCTTGGCACCCGACTTCCACTACCAATCGATTCGCCTCTGGTGTGATTTACAGGAGCCGCAGCACGCTTCCAACTACTCCGAGTATTCGATGGCAACGCCAGCGCTGATCCGCGGACTGGACACTTGGCGCTGTTGTTAGAAGCTGTTTTCTCGAATTGACCCTTCTTGCGTGCACTATCGAGCCACTAGTAGTACCGCCAGAAATTCGGACCACAGTGGTAGAAACTCCGTTTTGACCGTCTCCTTTGTCTGTCTACGTTGTCTCCTCCTCCTCGGCTGGCGGCTCAGGATGAAGAGATTATGCCGAATATCTCGGGTACACGTTCTGAATCCGAGTCTGGACATGCACTTCTCCAGGCGTTTTAGGTTTTCGAAATGAATGTAGATGTGTTCGGCTGCCTGTAAGTGAAATCTTATCGGTAGAGATTCATCTGTTGCGTTGCTGCTCCCTATCGCAGGAGTTGTGAAATATAAACTGTATATTTCGGGTGCGACTGTACTTGTCTCAAAAATTAATATATTTTCTGCTCCACCTCAAATTCTCCTCAATCGCGTGCCAACTTCCTCGACCCGATTTCGAACTGCTGCGAAAACAAGTTGCCCGTGTACAATGTCTTCGGCACACCTTGACAAACGGCAGAAATCTAAGTCTATTCTATTTCTATGCAGAAGTTCGGATATTCTTCCCCGGGGTCCTGATCACTTGAAAGGACCATCTACCCCGGTCCTCCCATCGCAGGGAATGAAATATCGCCTTCCGATTTTATTTCTTCTCGAACGGATTATGATACGATGCGAGATGCGGTAAGTGAGAAGAGTAGCTGCTGCTTGCGGCCCTAATTTCTCTCACTCCGGCTACCCAAGGATCAGTCCGCCGCATAATGCAGCCCCGCCCCAACATTAATGCCCGTTGATCCCTCTCGCTCCGAGTCGCTTGAAGAAACGCGGACGGCGGTATCCCCCCCACGGTTAGTCGCATGCCACGACATGAGGCGGAGGATGCACCAACACGCTCGGCCGCCCCTCCATCTTCGCCACCCACTCATCCAGTACCAGACTCGCGCGCGGCAGATACGCCGTCGAGAACCGGGAATACACCTCCGCATCCTCCGTGATCATCCCGTCCTCCGCATCCTCCGTGATCATCCCGTCCTCCGCCTCCCTCACGATGTCTTCCGAGACATTGACGTTGACGAGCACGAACATCGCGCCCCGAAGCCCGGGTACGTCCTCGCACAGGGAGCCGACGGTGGGAGTGGTGTAGCGGTCGGCGGCGTAGGTGACGTACGCGAGGCTGGTGCAGTGCGCCGTGTCGGGGAGGTACAGCTCCCCCACGTGCGGGACGAGGAGAGCTGGCGCAGATCCGCCGGCGCGAAGATGGTGAGGTCTTTGAGTGCGGTGGGGCGCTCAAGGTGTTTCAAGGATGGGAACGATACAGGAGGCACACCGTCCCAGATGAGGTACAGGCTCTCGAGACCGAGGGCGCCGCATTCGCTCGGCAGCTGGGCCCAGAGACTCCACGTCACCGCCAAGTGCACGACTTGACGGGCGGATTCGAGGAGGAGGCGGACGGGCGAGAGTTCTGCGGCAGAGAAGCTCCCAGGGATGGCGAGGCATCGGATGAAGCTGGCGTTCGGGAGCAGGAATTCGTCGATTCGCTTGGTCCAGTCGTTGTGCCGACGGACGACGACAGTCCGGAACGTGATCGGTTTCGTCCTGTCCGATTGTCACCAGAGTTTGTACACTTGGTTTTCGGACGCACCAGGCATAAAATCGGGAAGCTACAAGCGACATCGTGCCGCACATATCTCGCGCATCGTCTAGCAGCACTTGGTTTATAGTTCGTTCGATATCCTCTGGAAAAGCGGGTTTTTGGCCTTGGGAGGTAGCGACGGTGTTTTCCATGTCGGGCGAATCTGTTCTGTAGTCAAAGAGAAAAGTTCCTTCAAGTTCAAGAGGAGCGGCAGCTGGACTGTGTGATGGTCAAAAGCAAGCGACCGGGTTGCAAAGAAATTACCGGATCAATTATTTTTAGCTTCGCTCTTTGCTTTCGTCCGCTGTCCCCGCTCGGCAGCGCTCGTTCCTCAGGTATGGGCGATATACTGTGCAAAAATTAGCAAAATTTTGCAGGGTTTTTGCGGGCAACTTACATCTAGATGGATAGCTCGAGGGACACCTCCGAGAAAGGTCATATCCTTCGTTTGGATGCAACTCCTCATCTTTATCGAGCGACTAACATCTCGCCGCGTATCTCGCTAAATTCCGATTGATTGCCGGAGCTTTCGCATCAATCAAATTTGGCGGGCCGGGATCAATTCAACCTCTGTCGGCCGCCTTGTGTTTCTACTTCTCTTCAGGACTCTCGGCTGGGTTTTAATAGAAATACAACAATATTGAAAGGTCTATAAGGAATAAACCACATTGTATAATAGTGATCCTAAACAGAGAAGCTGTAGTCTGATGTTTCGGATGAGGAGCTTGCTTAAATCCTCATATGCTTCATGACTCCTCTGCTATTTAAACAAGGAGCTGGAATTTACTTCTAAAGGACATTTCTCCAAATCCTATAGTATCTCCTGCGCTCTGGGGCTCGAAAGCCACAAAATATCCTTTTGGGGATTCCGGCGGAGTCTTCAGATCACTGTTCCGATCAATATCATCAAACTTGCCGGACGTTGACCGTGTTTCACTTAAAAAAAAATCCAGGGTCTTGAAATTGTGAACTGGCATTCTAGGTTGTATCCGCTTCTATGGGTATGTAAACCTACTGAAATTTGCCTCCATTTTGAACAGATGCACCCCAAAACCATGTATCCATTTCGAAGATGTAAGCCAAAAACCCATGTTTCCATGGAGATGTCATCCAAATAATTTTTGCACAGTATCTGTGCCATACTCAGGCGAGCAGATGGCTGGTTTCGAACGTGGATGAGCGCCAATACCAAGCAAATCTATGGCAAATATACTGTGCAAAAATTATTGGAGGACATCTTGTGAGTGGAAACAGGCTTTTTTGGGTACATCTATGGAATGTAAGGCACATATACTGTGCAAAAATTTTCAGAGGACATCTTGTAAGCGGAGACAGGCTTTTTGGATACATCTCTGAAATGAAAACAGGGTTTTTGGTTGCATTTCTCAAAATGGGGACATCTTTTCACCAGTTGGATGCTTGGAGTGCCTTTGATTTTTTTTACCTCGAGGATAGCGCAAGTGATGGTATTGATCAGAACAGTGATCCGAACACTCCGCCGGGATCCAAAAAAGATATTGTGTTGTTTTCGCACCTCAGAGAGGAGGAATCCAGGGGAAGCTTGAGAAGTTAAATTCTAAGGATGATCAACCTCAATTTTTGAGCTTGAATACGACTCACCAAACTCCTAAAGCAATGGGCAAAGTCCTTGCATCATGAGGTCGAATTGCAGTCATTCTGGTCTTTCTTTTCCATATCTAAGTTCTATGGTGTTACATGCCATGTTTTCAATTGTTCCGAGTTTGAAATATTACATCCGAGGAGCCTGCGGGGAGCCAGAACTGCGAGGTGACCGACAGAGTTGAGATTGATCCCGGCGAGTTGATCCTCAGCTCGGCGATCACTCCGAATTTACCGAGGTGTGAACCATTTACAAAGTTGTAAGCCTTTTGAAAGGGTTGCATCAATATTGAGGATGCGAGCTTTTTTTACAAGTTGTCACCTAAGATCAACCATACAGATGTAAGTTGTCATTGAAAACCCTGTAAATTTTCGCTAATTTTTGCACAGTATATCGCCCATACTCCGAGATCACAAAATACTTCTGAGCTAAACACAATTTTGTTGGCTTACTTCCCACCCTCCTCCTCTGTTCTGTCCCTACACTACCCTAATTCTTGCACTGTGTAGCACAAGATTGTTCACCACATCCGACTCGCGACATGCGCGTGAGGTTGTGTTTGGATGGGAAGTGAGTGATGATCTCGGAGTTACTACCGTGATTGGCAATCTCGGAGATACCCGTTCCGGCCGCAGCGGCGCATCAACGTTGCCCGCCAAGAAAGGAGAGAGTGATGTGCGGGAGGGGTCGTGGGCCACCAAAGGCAATGGACAGGCATGGTTGTGAGCTACCAAATGCAATGTCCGGGCCTTTTTGTACCAAGACAAAGACAGTAGTAGTGTGGCAACAAAGACAACATATATTTACATGGTGTGGTAACCAGCTAAGGGGCGCACGACGGACACGAGGCAGTTAACTGGGTGCCGCCGGCAGCGGGCGGGACGAATGAGAGCGCACCCGGGAACATCAAGCCAGCCGTGCTCTGCATCATCCCGAGGCCGTAACATATTCGTTCCGGCTTCCAGGGCCACATCAGGCCATCACTTGTCATAGCCCCGATGACATCTGCCGCTTAGCTGCCGCTTGCGGCAGCAAATCTTCAGTAATACACGCGGAGCTGTCAACACGGGTGATCGGCAGTGGTCGGCAGTGGCTGATGCCGGTTACCAGTGCCGGCCGGTGTATCGCCATCGTTGATCACTGGCGCAAGTATCCCTGTCCAGTGATCTCCACTGGAAGCCATTGGATCCAAGTGGCTTTTCCCTCACAGGACTTGCAGTGATTTCCATTGGCTCCCACCGGATATTTCTTGGCGCCCGGTAAACTACACGGCACTCATCGGATTCTGCCGGCGCCAACTTTGGAACTGTGGGCAAGAGCCAGTGGTTTATACCGGGATACAATGACTGATCATTTTGTTCTTCAGCCAGTGGAACCCACTGGACACCATCGGATTTCAGTGCTGGGCCATAGCCATGTCGAGGACTATATTCAAGTGTATTGGATCTCCATTTCATCCCACCCAGTGCGTTGCACAAAGATTTGGCTACTTTGGGGTGAATACTATCATCTATATTGTACATGCACCAACGTAAAGTTACGAGCTGCCTCCTCTTGAATTATTCACCGATTAAGTTGAAGCGCCTTCGGCATCTAGTCTCCTGACCGTTGGGAACAAGTTGGGGATTTAAATCAAACATATGTTGCTTTACTGAATGATTTTTTAGATCCAGCCCTAAGTTTGACCTCGTCCCAGACTTACTTGTCTTATTGTATACATATGGGCATGAAATATGGCCAGTGGAATCCAGTAGTTTCCGACGGTTTACGACGGAATCGACTAGCGGCTCGGGACACCAAGGACCAGTGAGAATTACTGGGAGCCATCGGGGATCCTTGTTGAATGGCATACAAAAGCATTCAATACTCACTGGTCGACTTCCGGCGGGATCCAATGGTGTACGATGAAATACGGCGGGATTCAGTGGCGGTTTAGACATGGTGGACCGGTGAAAGCCGATGGTGATTGGCGGCACCCGCTGTTTGATCCCACGTGCACGATGGCAAACAGGATCTGCCATCGGCCGCCACTAGCCAGTGGTGTCCACCGGCGGCCGCCAGCGAACTTTCCAGCGGCGGGTATATTACTCCAAATCTTTTGTGTACAATACATACAGACCTTCTGGACTGAGGAAATACAACGTAAATATTTCAAAATACCATAGGTCATTTATTGAATCTCAGGTAATTATCAGTTCTATCAAAGTTCTATCTACTTAACTACAAAGACCTTTCTAACAAAGGGAGGGTGATTCCGTCACACCGGCATGCGAACGACATTCGATCCACGCATGTCGCTTTGACATGCGTCGGTCTTTGCCCCCAGTGTAAAGAATGGCCTGAGGTCTCAAATGCCCGCCACTCGCGCTCTAAATAATATAGGGGGATCGTATTAACTATCTCAAACAGTTGTGGTGTATATATGAAGTATATGAAATGAAAATTGAGGTCCAACGGATGCGAAACACCAAAATCGGGGTCATGATATGAACGAGCATCCTACAAGTAGAAGAAACACCTAGATTGGCAAAATTAAGATACATGTTGCTTAATGGAAGGTATTATGACGTACCTGAGCACCCGACTCCATTCCAAGATGCTGATAGCTCCTACAAAAAATCTGACTATTGGTGACACCGAAATTGGGTGGTTTGAGTTAATGACCTGCAGAGCCATCCGGGGTGAGTAGATAAAATTTCAAAATACCTCTCAGAATGAAGGATTGTGTAGTAAGAAGTACTCTGTAAGGGGTCAGACCGATAGCAGGGTGGTACCGTGTACCGGGATGATGGCCAGCATGGCTGACTAAAAAAAAGCAGTTGTGTTTCCTGTGAGTGCGTAGAGAGAGTAGTGGAGGCCATTTTCATCCAGTGACATCAGAGGCAGAAGCCCAGAGTCGGGGGATCAGAACGAGCCCCGAAAGTCGCGGATCGACGAAGAAACGGTGGAGAAATGGCCACGGCAAGTGAGGCGAGTGGCAAGGGGGACCAAAGATAAGAAAAATTGATATCACCTACAATTTTTTTTTCTGAGAGGGTCGGTGGACCCCCCCCCCCTCCCCACAGCCACCTGATGCCATCAAATTGCCTTTTTCGGGAAACCTGCCTTGCCGAAAGCTTCCGCGCCAGACGGTGCAGGACAAACCATGAGAGCAGCATTGCACTAATAAGGCCCCAAATATTCAGGAAGTTACATGAGACATGCATACATTGACTCACAGAATTAACATGAGGAGAGATGAGAGTAGGATTCTCGCCACATGCCTGGGTAGTTCCGCGATCGATGCCAATTTGGAACTCCTTACCCATGTCCATGTCGTTCTATGACATCTTTAGATTTCAAGTGAGTACTCCTCAAAATCTGTTCTCGTAATAATGGTAAGTAGCGTGAGTATAATATTGAGCATCAATTCACGGTTTGCACTATATAGCGACTCTAATTCCTCTGCCGTTTATGATGCGAGCAGGATGGACAAACCCACGATTTTGTAACCCGTGGTTCACCAAGACATTCAAGATGGTACTGGCCGCCGTTGTAAATAAATAAATTCATCGCCAAAAATATTCACGCACCCATTCGGTATCGCAACCAGCCTTGTTATATCTAACCGATATGATTGATGAAATTTCGGCCGGCAGGGCGAGGAATTACTTAGGTAATAAAAACGCAGCAAAAATACTTCGGTAATCAACAGCCCAGCGACTGTGTTTGGCACGAGCAGGATCAGAGAGGATTGATCCCCGTGTACCTTACATGATAACATTGTAAAACACAAGGTATTGGCTCACATTTGATGCTCATATGGACCTGGGCAATATTTTTGCAAGTCCTTGAGGCAGCTGTATCGATATCTGGCTCCAAAAAAAAGTACATACAATTTTTTTTTTTGGGTGGTTGGCCAGACCCCCCCCCCCCCCTACCCCATATGGCAATCTCTGATCTTTGGTCCCCCTTGGCGAGTGGTCTGATGTCAAGAAATTGATGTCCCCACGCCTCGGATTCCGATCCGCGATGCCGTGACTTTCGATCAAACCATCACTTTCGGCTGAAATTTGGTCTGGACCTTCGTTGGAGGTCGTACTTTGTTCGTATATCATACCCAATCATAATTATCACGCCTTGGCCTTCTAGATCCAAAATGGCCAACTAAGTGAGGTGGCCAAGTAGGGGGTCTCAAATAGTAAGTCAGTAAAATGGACCATTGACAAGTAAAACGAAGAAAGGCGCAGCCGTCTAAATCCATGGGAAGAAGATTGGGACCCGGGCTGAGGGCGTGAACACGAGACCAAGGTAAAGAATAAAATCGAATGCGAACCGTCACACGGCGGGAATAAAACCAAAGGCACGTGAATTGACCGAGGTGCTCGTTCTGCGAAAGTTAAGTAGTAGAGATTACGGCGCCGCCGGTAAATACATGCCGCACAGAAATACGTACGTCCAGCCAGAAAAACAGTTTAGAATCCTTTGTCTTTCATTTCGGCGTTGCGCCAGAGGGGTGTCCACATTGTCAGCGTCGAAAAATGTAGCGATACTTACATTGACCGAAAACGAGACACAGATAAACCCAGATTCCAGAAAAAGAGCTCATTGTCAGGGAATTCGGCGCCAGTAGCTGGCGGCGGATTCCATAAACAAAGGCCTGTTTCAAAAATTCAGTGGCGCCGGATTCTAGAGACACCAGGGCAGTTTTATAAATCCACTGGTGCCGGATTCCATCTATAAGCCCCCAAAGTGCCCTATAGATCTGAGCCCTAGACAAAAGGATTATTCACATGGAATCCGGTGTGGAAGGGTTGGATGACCCGCTCGCGGTTTTCCCCTTTCCGTCCGGCCTGCGCTTACTATACATTTATCCGGTGATCATTCTGTATATTTGTTTAGTACGTACATATGGCCAAATATACTCCCCTTACCTTCGCACCACGAGCAACAACGCGCCCAGTGACCAGAGTAGTCCAACGTGGCTACGGCGCCAGTGTACATCGAGCACCCTTACACGAGAATATCACCAATACTGAGTCTTATCGAGCCACACTCGTACTTCACGCCCGCACGGCACTTCCCCTATCGACACCCCGATTTCTACTCCACGCGTACTCACCTTTCTTGGGACCACCCCACTGTTTTTCTGTTCATCCTTACACCCCATTTCCGGACGACCGACCCACTATTTCTGTCCCCCGGCAGCTTACTCGCTACTTCGACACCGGCGCCATAGATAATCCCAGATTCCAGAAAAAGAGCTCATTGTCAGGGAATTCGGCGCCAGTAGCTGGGGCCGGATTCCATAAACAGGACGGGACACTAATGATTGAGCACCCCTAATCGGTAAACTCAAGCGATGAAATTCACGACCGCGACTGAAATAATTCCTTCCGACGTGGCGTCCCACGTGAAGCCTATTTCAGTTGTTTTGCTCTTTTTTTTTGGGACGGTTCATGACTCATGAGCCTAGTCCAAGACATTGATATACCGCCCAGAGCCACTGTGACCGCTCAGCTACTGGAGCCAGTTTCCATCGATCGTTGACTATGTAACTAGCTTGAGCTCTGAAGGCATACATTGCTTTTGCGAAAAGGTCTGGGAGACATCGAGTACAAATCACGGATGCATTCATTCTCTGAATTTTGTTCACATGTGTTGGGGCGGTGAAGTCGTTACTTGAACCAGGAGGCCTACGGTATAGTTCGTAAAATTTGAATGAATATGTGTTGCAAGTATCGAGCAACGACCTACGCCGGAGCGAAGCGAAAGCACATCTTGTGGTAGTTAATGGTTCACGAGATCTGCAGCCTGCGCATATAAGTTGAAGAGAAACGATCTCAAGATAGTCACCTACGAAGGATGAATCGAGATAGAGGGCAGGCTTCCGTGGGGCTTGAGATATACTGACCGTCAGTCCGCTGCGACACAGGTCACGCAGCTTCGTTAGGGCAGCGCTGACGAGCCAGCTGTGGTCGAAATTAAAGGAGACCGAGAACGATGTGATGCGTGCCCCGTGCCTGGTATCCCACCGGGCTACGAGCATTGCAGCTAGTTCGTTGACATCAACCGGAAAGAAACCCCCATCCAATGTCAGTGACGTGAGCGCAGGCAGCAACCACGGGCTGCCGGTCACTCTCCCGGATAGATGAGAGAAGAATTGTTTGAGTTCGTCTGCGGAGAGGTTTAGATGAAGTAGAGTGAGCGCGCGGACAGTCGGAAGCACGGCGAGGCAGGCGCGGAGGTCTGCAGGCTGAATGAAAGAAATCCGGAAGGTGTGCACTTCGCAGTCAGAGCGGCGAACCAACGCGTCGATGGCGTCGATGCCCTCAGGAGATACCATGCACACCTCAAAGTGCTTTAGACGAGGGAGCATAAGGTGGTGAATGAGCCAGCCATGAGGATCTCGGGAGAGGCTGAGGGTGTGGAGATGCGGGAGAGTGCATGTCGGGAATGAACCCACAGGCTTGGCATACTCTCGCGCCCACATGGCTGGGTCAAGATGCAACTGCTGGAGATGCGGCGTTTCCTCGAGGATGTAAAGACAGTTGTCGAAGTTGTGTTCTTCGAGCGTGAGCGCCGTGAGTTGCCGCCAAGGAAGGGAGATGAGATCTTTCCCCAGGTCCAGAATGTGAGCTTCCCGTAGTTGTGGTGCGTCAGCAAAAGCGACTACAGGGACAGGATTCTTATGCCATAGTCTGATTCGTATGTCGAGTTTCCGTAGCGAAGGCAACGATTCTGGAATTCCGTCAAGGAAGGAAGATCTCTCCAGCAGGAGAGCGAGGCTTCTGAGCTGTCCTGAGTACGGTCGGAGGGCTGCCCAGGCTGCATCCCGCAATTGGGTCAGCTCCGGCAGCTCAATGCGCAGATCCAGCAGACACTTCCCGGCATGCGTGAGGTGAAAGTCCAGCAGTTTCATGGGTTCACGCATGCGGGCGAAGCTATCCCGCTCGAAGTGCATTCGCGCCCAGAGTTCACCTGTGCCGAGGGAGATTGCACGCCACGCACGGCAGACGCTGGCCAGAAGCATCGGGCTGGTCCGACCACCAGTGACGTGAGGGCTCGCGTCTAGGTAGGACAGAAATATTGCGATGGTGATTTCGATGGGGATGGTGAGGATTGGATAGGCGTTGAGCGAGGAAAGGATCTCCTGCTTCTCTGTGCGCAAGCGATCCAACTGCACCTCGAGCGCAGCTATATTTGCCTCTATCTGGGCGAGGCGCATGCGTGGCGTCGACGGAGCAGTGCTCATGGAGGAGGAAGGCAAATCGCTGGGGATCGGTGCAGCGTGTGCCATGCCACGATCTGCCACAGGTAGCCTGCTGAGCGCAAGGTGTTGTTTGAAGGTGGTGGTTCTGGAAAGGAAGAAAGTGGAGTGGGCAACAGGTCGACCCAGGGAAACCAAACACACACAACTTCTCTTCACCGGCTCGCTTTCCGGTGGCGGTACCGATTTCCCTTTTCGGCTTTCTTCTGAGTCGCGGGTCACACGGGGAACGCAGTCGAGCTATAGCACGGAGAGCGAGGATCCACAGCGAGGATCCGTTAAAAAAAAGTAACCATCGCCAAGAACAGTGCATCGGGTTTTGGTGCCGGCAAGAAGAATTTTTACTACGTCGGCGCTGATGCGATATTCGACAACTGACAACACCCGGATGATGAGGAACAGCAAACAAGAGGAACATAATTTTCAATCTGGACACCTTTGACGTCAATTGATTCATTGGCGTCTGTATTTCATTACCCGTTATATGTCAACACCTGAATTCGTGAGGATGCACATATACAGCTCTTAATATCGTTAGGTCCACTGGCCCAGGTATAGTTGGTGGCCAAGGAGACGGTCTGAGTTGAAGAACTCATCAGGGTTGAATTTTGCGAACCCACGCCGGCAGCTGGAAGGCATCAGGATATTTGCACAGCGAGAAAATCAAGTTCGACGTACATGCGCCCCAAAGGTTCTGGCACAGAGTGAACCCTCCTGGCGGGAGACATTCGGTTTGTACGTTATGGCTTGGGAGGCGCCGAGGCTGAAAACGCAGGATAACGTGACGAGCGCAGAGAAATACAGTAAGAGGGGACGTTTTGTTACAATTGCGCTGTTCCACGTAGTGTTTATACGGGGTGAAGCTTGGATCTATTTCTCCCGGAAGTTTCAGCTCCGCAAAAGGAAATTTATCCGTAGACACGCATTCAGTTGGCGACTGCAAGGGAGCAGCCCATATCGCTCTGCAAGGATGAATAGAAATTCGATCAGGTCACAAGAATTCGTTGACCTGAGCCGCCTCGGTCACAAACTCTGTTGACCTCGTTAGGCTCTTTACCAGTGCTCCGCCCCGCTGTGTAAACATCCTCGTCTACCGCTCGCTGTACATACTTTTCCCGATGGCCGGCATCTCCGGCGCCATTGAGCAATCGCTAGTCGAATCGTGTATGTGATGTACAGTATTATTTCGTTTGAACTTGCAAGCTACCGCGAGAATACAAGGATGGACGATGGTTCCCTGACAGACCAGCTGAATTACAATGAGGGAAAGGCACTGGATTTAGGTGCAGGTCGTCCCCGTTCCTAGTTGACCCCGCCGCCATCAGCCTTTTGACATTTTGATTGTGGCGTTTGACGCGGTTGTTTGGCGTTTCGGCGTTGTTCACCAAAATTGAAAGGGTTCCCCTCCGGGTTGGGGATGAGGTACCTGCCTGAAATGGGGCATACTTGGGCGGATTGTACTAGATGTTCAGAGGGAACTCCAAGGCCGATGTAATTATTGGCTGTTCTGACGTTATCTGCCAATTATGTTTAGGCGTTGTCAGAATTTCATCAAAAATTGTTGGCGTTGTCCGTTGTCGCGTTGTGGGGCGTTTTCACGCGTTTTTTGGCGTTGTTTGGCGTTGCACAACCCCACAATCAGAATGTCAAAAGTCTGATGGCTTACATAAAATTCTCCGATATATTGAATTGAAACCACTCAGGATTGAACAATGTTTGAGCGCGATCTTTCTCAGAAGTCAGACACCAAACCTCGGCCTTCTTCTGGGATATACGCAATGAGGAGGTACCAGGAAGGCAATGTCGGATGAAAGGCCCGCTTTTAGTACATCCCAAGACGAATCACGTTTATTAAGGCAGTCCATCGCGGCAGAAATATTTGTGCCACGCGGGTTTACAGAGCCGTAGTTTCGCTTGCCCAGCACAGCACGAGCTGAGAAGATCTAGTCAGTTTGTAGACGCGCAGGATGCGAGTCAGTCCAGTTCGGTGGGAAACTTAAGAGAGAGAGGGGCGATGTCCGCGATACAGAGGGGCGGGGAGATGAGATGAGAACGGCTTGAAATAAATACAGCGGATAACGCTTGAATGGCCCCGCACGGAGGTCGCCTTTACACCTTTATTCGGTCCGCGTTCGGGGACCTACTTGGTCGCGCAAGTCTTTCTGTTTCTAAGAGCACAGGGACGAAGCGCGCGGACAGAGATGATATATAATCCTGCGTCTGAGACGGACTCCGAGTCAGCGTAGTCTGTGCACGGGGGAGCAAATTTGGTACTTGAGGCGCTCACCAGTTTACATCAGAAGTAAGACGGAGGAGGATTGGATTGAACCGTAACAAAATCGAAGGATGTAGTGGGGGCAGGGAAGCGAAGATAATGGAAAGAGCATGTATCCTATCCTACATGTCCTCGAGGGCGATAATGGCGCACGCGATGCCAGGGAAAGGAAGCATATGGGGGTGTGTGCTATGCGAACGGTGAAATGAGAATGTCCCAACCAAAAAAAAAATTCAACGCTTTATACACATGGCCCGGCGCGGGGTCGAACCACGCCTTTATTCGTTCCACCCTGGATACCGGGCGCCGAGTGTACGGACCACGGGGACTTGTTCGCTCAGGTCTTTTCCGGTTATACGAGCATCGATGAGATTGAGAAGCGGGATCCACGTTAATCGAATCCAGTTCGGGAGGAAGATCAGAGGGAGAGAGGCGCTACGGTCCACAGTCTATACTCTCTGATCGACAATCCGCCATGGATGGCGGGGAACGTGGGGACTTGGTCGTTCATGTGTTTTCTTTTCTGGGAGAACAGGGACGGGCGCGCGCTGCCTACGCGCGGACCCGAGTCTAAGAGGGTCTCCGAGTCAGCATATGTATTTCGTTCAATCGCGCTTCGAGACGATATTTATTTATTTGGAAGAATGATTCAGAGGCGCTCACTCACCGGTTTACATAAGAAGTCGGTGGAAGGTTGGACTGCATGCGCATGGGTGAGGAGAAGCGATACGCACCGGCCGAGTCCAGTTCGTCGGGAGAAACATCAGGCGGCGTTTATAGTCTACAATCCGGATGCACGAATGCTAACGCCGGACGCGGAGGAACTCGGAGATATTCATTCATTCATCTGGCTGGACCGCCGGTAAGTTAAGATGACTTGCGGAGCGCGGGAGGCGCGCGCGAGGGAGTGTGGGTATCGGGCATCGGGAATCAGAGCGCCGGGGGAGGAGGGTGAAACAGGGTGTGAGTGAGAGGGCGCTACAGAAAGCGGTGCGGGCAGATACACGAGGCGCTTGCTGCGGGAGGGAGACGCCAGCATGTGCACTTCGGTGGATCCAACTTCCGGGTGGTGGGGACGAGTAAGTATGGAGGAGGATGGGAGTTCAAAGCGAGACAGTTCGTGAGGCGTTGCCGCGGATGAAAGATTGCGTAGAGGGAATCCAAATGGAAACAGAGGTTAGCTGCCCTCGCCCCTCGCCCTCCTTGCTCCGGCGCTCACTTGTCTAGTGCTGATCTATCCTTCAAGACCAGATTCAAGTACAAGTCTCAAGTCGGCTGAGCCGCCTTGCAAGATTGGGTCAACTGGTGAACTTAGGACTCAAATCGATCCCACCTTATCTCGTTTGATTACTCCACTCGCTGCTCGCAAGGAACGATGCAAGTCTAGGATGCTTTTCGATATACTCACGCAATTGAAACCAATACAGGTACGAGCCAGTTACTGCAAGCTGGTAATCCATTGAAGAAGCAGAGAGCACACAGTACTAAAATCAGAAGTTCTGAGCAGCCCATAACGCGGCGGCGTCCTCCACGATGTCGTCACTGCCATCCATCCACTGCACCTCATCCTTTTCCCGCTCATCCCAAAAAACCTTCTCCGAGACGATATCAAACCGATCGCCCGCCCAATTGCCGCGGTAAATGTCATCCGCGCCGCTCATCGACACCGAGGGATCGGACGACCAGCAGATCCGCATGAGGGCGAGATGTCCGAGCTTCACCTCGTTGAATCTGGCGACAGTGGTTTTCTTTTGGAACTCAAACAGCGAGCGTTCCAACACAACGATGTGGTGCGAAAGATTGCGCAGCACGTACAAACCTTCGGTGCGGGACGCATTCCATGCGTCTCTGTCGCACAGTTTTCCTAACAGGTCGAAGTCGGCCTTGGTGATAGTGTCCCCCGAACCGCCAAGCACCGCGAACGAGTTGTGGAAGCCATCAACGAGGATCTCGGAGGGGAGTCGAATGTCCACAGAGTGGCACTTGAGGGAGTACAACCCTGTGCCTCCATCGTCTGGGTTAAATGCATCTGACTCTGGGTCCGAAAACTCCGCAGTTTCTTCCTCGGAGAGGAGGCCAGGTGGCAAATCATCGCCCTCCTGGTAGTCGCCGACACAGATTACGCGGTCCCCAGCCCACGAAAGGCCATCGGCAAACTCTTGGACTTCCTCCTGCAGACGCATCCGGCCGATATTCCACAAAGTTTGGCATGTGAGACCGAGGAAGACGGCGTCCGTCGTGTTGACGATGACGTCGAATATGATCTCGATGACTTTGTTAGGAAGGTGTAGGATGCCAGTCGCTGTGCCACTGGTAAAACGAAGGTCAGACAAGACGGGTGGAATGGAATGACAAATAGCGTACATGAGCGAGTTGACGCGGATAGGAAGGGCGTTCTCCAACGATGAGGTAGGCAAGAATACCGTCCGCCGGATCGGGTGGTACAGCGTATTATGGAACTTCTTGGGTGCGTCCTCGAACAGGTAGGTCACCGTAGTACCCCAATTTCGTGTCCCAGCTCGGAATTCTCTCGCGTTTGTCTATGTTCACAGTCCTCCAGTATTGACCCATGCAGGAGAAAGGGGAGGTATAACCGAGACGATGAAGGCGGTGGCAGAGGTTTTTATTTCAATATACTGGGTCCCAACGAGGACAAACACAAAAAAGAATTCGAAAAAGGGAAAATAGTAGAGGAACCGGAGGAACTCGGTGAAATTTCGTTCCGTGAGGGCAAATATGTTCAGAATACTACAGTAGTACTATTGTGGAAGACAGAGTCATATCATCATCTAGGGAGAATTCGGAAACGGGGGGGATACTGTAGATATGAGCCTGGAGGGTGATTTTTGTGTTAGTTAGGCATTGATTATGACCTCGATCCTGTGTTGGCAGGGATATATTATAGAAGACAATGCACCATGAAGAGATTCACGCTCCAACTTATGCGCCGGTCGTACCTCATGGGAAGAAAAGGGCGAGCGTAAGATCATCATATGAGATACTCTGGATATGGGAAGAAAAGTGTACCGGAGATCAATGTGCATGTCCACATAGATGTACGAAAACAATACACACGTCCGCATGCGAAGGTACCGCTGTGTGTTGCTGAGCCCGAAGAACTAGAAACACATGTGGCGCGTCCGCATCATAAAACAAGGTGCACAGCACAGAGAACAAACAAAGTACACACACCTGAGAGGAACAACAGAGGGCGCCGCAACAGAGGTAAAAAAAAATGGGGTCCCGAAGGTGTGTGCACAACAGACTAAGAAACACAAAACCACAGTATTTCGCGCCAAAGAGGGGAGAGCACACAAGCTGTACAAGAAGTACAGCACAGCCTGTCGCTTCAAAATCCAAGGTGCCGCCGCATCGGAGGAAAAACGCGTGCGTTAAGCGAGGAAATACGAAGCAACACATCAAAAGGACAGCGCGCCCAAGGAAAAGACAGCGAAAGGACAATAAATGCGATCAGTGGATGAGAATCTGGGCACCCCCGCTCGTGCGTGCTGCCGTCCGTGTGCTTCTGCAGAGCTCAGTCGACCACGCAGCCCGCTGTTACTTTCCCGGGCATTGAGCCAGAGGTGAACTGCGCAGATAGCTCAGGGTGGGTACTGACTGAACAAGAGAGTATTCTTCTGCCATACATGTCACAGAGCTTGGTAGAGGGTCTTGAATTGTGAGGAGCCCAGGAATCAAGTGGCGGCGCTGTGTGAGTGTCACTGAGTGACGGTGACTTGTTATTTGTCAGTCACACAGTTACTTGGCATTGCTCTAAATTGCTCCATGTCGCAGGTCTTTCGTACATCTGAAGACATCAATCTTCTCTGGTCTATCTCTAGTTGTCTCATTATTATTTTCATGATTTAAGAGAATCCGAATTCTCGATATTGCCAAATAACATTTCTTTTGCCAAATAACTGCCAAATAACTACCCAGCTGATCGGAACATTAACCGTGGCAGAGGAGGACCGATGATTATCGGTTGATAGGTCGGATCCCGGGTCCGGACAAAATTTTGAAATCTGCCTTGCGAGGTGTCCGCCAGAGTCCGGACAAATAGGCCTAACGAGTGCAGCAGGTCTGAGTCAGAGTCCGGACAATGGGTGTCAACAGGACCAAGGTCTGTTCCCACATCCGGACATTTGATGGTGGCCCGCAATCCCTGTTGCCTGTAGTAATAGCTAGCCACCATCCAATGTCTAAATTTAATTTGAGTCCTTGAAACCAAGTCCATAAACAGGCAAAAAATCTCATCTTTTCACCAGTGTGTTACAAGCAAATTGGATCAAATATCCAATTTGTACAACAAGAATGGAGGCAAAGCGGGAGCTCATTCCTGGACGCTACTTGCGAAAGTATCGGTGCTTTATCATTTGTTATTGTTGTACAGGTGTACAAGCACGAATTCCGGCGACATCTCAAGATTATTCCTCATTCCAGAGCCTCGCTGGGTACAGTGTGGTTCGAACACTTGCCAGCAAACTCCCTCTTTGCACTCCTCCCATGAGACAACACAATCAACGCCATCCACAATCACATTGAAATTGGTGTTCACACTCACAAAATCTTCCAGGAGCTTACATTTGAGACAGAGATGCTTGCAAAGGCTGTTGCGAGCCTGAATACAGTTCGAAGGAAAGGGAAGGCAAATATTCATATCAAGGAGCTGGCAGAGGACGATTGCATAGTAGATTGAAATATTAGGATTTTTTTTTGGATTTTTTCGCATTTTGCCGCCTTTTTTAAGGTCTGAGCCAAAGTCCGGACCAAAAAAAATTTGGTCGAGGTCAGAGCCAAAATCCGGACAAAATTTAGGGCCTCCGGTGGGTCCAAAGTCCGGACAAAATTTTTCCGACCCCCAAAATCCGGATCCGACCTATCAACCGATAATCATCGGTCCTGGCAGAGGAAGTTTTTGAGATTTCGCCCCCAGCACGTGCTTCCCAAATGGGAAATACGCGTGTCATGTTTGTTCCTTGCCCGGAACAGTAATCGTAGGTGGCTCTCGGCTGGGCGCGGTTCTGGTGTTTGTGGCATCAAATTTCCTTAAAAGGGTGAAACCCAAAACGGTTTCACCCTTAAAAGGGTGAAGACAGATATGGTTAAATTGAAAGCGGATAAGGAAATAATTCACGTGCCAGACGTGAGAACGGAGAGTTCCGACAAGTTCGCGCGGTTCATTTTATTGTCTAGCCTACTATGTATAGCACTTCCTACCATTAATTTGGTCTCTAAAATCAGTTTAGTACTCAATTCTGCTCCTGCAATAGTTCTGTATTTTTCTGGAGCAAGGGAGCCTGTCCACATGGAACACATCATCCGAATTGTCTCCCAATGCCCTTCGGGTCCAAATAGTGGATTCAGCCATGGAATTTGAGTAGGTTTCGGTTGAATGATATTGGATATACAGATCCTGAACCATATTGTCAGACCAGTCAAGTCAATCTCTCTCAGTTTTATGAAAAGGGCCATGAAAAGGGTTGAGAGGAGGTCATCGCAAGGAACTTGGAATTATCAAATATGGCTTGACCTCCCATTTGTTTAATAGGTTTGATGAATCGCTGTCCATTGAGGGCTAGGAAGGAAATTCGCTTCCGTATCATCCACCTGATCAACTTGAAGAAATGGGTCAATAACAACACACTGCAGAGAGCTTGAAGGAGGATAAGAATGACAACAAGAGTAGTACATGAGGTACATGAATTATCAAAGGTACTCTATCCTCTATCTTCCAGATACCGCCGCTATAAGGCTCTGATTTGACCTTTTAACCCCTATTTTTAGGACTACAGCACGCCGCGCAGCGGCCGAATTTTTGGCTCCAAGCAGGCCAATTCACGGCTTGTAGTGTAGAGATTCCCAATGAATCGGGATCCGAAATCTCTTGTTCTTCTTCTTTCCTTTCCTTTTTCTCTTTCCTTTTTGGGCGCATTTTTTGTAATTCTTTTGGGCACCCACAAACACCGTAACCGAGCCCTCGGCTGGCTCGTTTCATCCTCCCTCCTCCTCCCCCAATCTCTTATTTCCCTTTCTCTTTCTGTGTTTTTGCCACTGCCAGCGCTGCGCCAGACGCGTCAGACATGTCCTCAGTCAACATCGACGCGTATGCCACATCCAAACTCCCACCCCGAATTCCGAGGCCTTCTTCGTGGTTCCGGCAAGAAAGCGACATCCGACGCGCGCGATGATCCATCAACGACTATCAACGAGCGACGATGCTGCACCCGCGACACAGGCGCCTTCACTTCGGGTCCCTCATCTAACGCGGAAGGCCCCCGCCCGAATGTTCCCGCTGCCTCGGAACATCAAACCTCTTCCGTGCCACCCGGTGCGCCCATCATCAAGACAGCGCCGAGCCGCAAGCTCATTACCGCATCTTTCGACTTGGATACAGTTGATCTCAGCGATGATGAAGCACTCGACAACCTCAATACGGTCCCTTTGCGAGAAGTACGCTGTCGAAACGGCGCGTGCAAATGCAAATATGGTCCTACGACTTCGTGCACATCGTGTAAAATCCCATGCCACTCAGGCTCAGCGCCTCCCTACCTATCCAAGTCTATGCGACATATCCCGGTTACCCTTACTACTATAATTATACTCCTGTATCCCTTCAGAGATCCCCCGAAATGATATATTGCTGCTTAAACTTGCTTTCTTGACCGTAACACAGTATGCATCTGAGTAAATTATTGTACAGGTTGATCCCGTGCCTTGGTAATTGGCCCATTTTTCCATGCCACCTCCTGGACAATGGCTCGCCTTGTGAGTCGAGCCAGCAGTGAGGGGCCCGACTGAGGGTTACCATGTAGGGGTGAGGAGCAAATATGACACGCGTATTTCCTCTTTGGGAAGCACGTGCTGGGGGCGAAAAGTGGCCATCTGGCAGAGGACAGGTCTTATTTGTGACGGTTTGCGCGGCTATGCCGAACATTCGGCAGACTTTTGGACATCGGCGGATCAACGCCGGATGACAATGAGACTTCGAAAAAAAATCATGTCTGAGGACACGAGAGCGATGTCCCTGATCCACAAAGCCGACTTCATTTCAGTCTGCGAACGGTACAGTATAGTGCCGCTCGGTGGATCACGGCCTATCAATGGATCATTCATTTTTTGCGGCACATACATCCATCCTGCGGCAATGCCCTTTGACATTCCTGGCCATGTATGCTGTCTGAATGGCCTGAATTAATCTTGAGTGAGTAGGCCAACCGAGGCTCCCAAACGACGTGTTTTTCGGCAAATCAATCCTTGATCACACCATCAGTGACTTTCCTTTTCATCCATTTTGCGACCATTTGGGGAGATTCTGGCTGAATCATTATTTTTTACGATAGATGGCCATACCAGCTATGATTTACTCCTAGAGATCGAGGCAATCAGACTAAAGTCTGGGCTTGAATAATTTGTGCAAGTGAAAATTGCCATATTTGGACGGCAGAGCCCTAATGCACCGTAGCTCTCAAAGTGCTTGTTTGGACTTAGATTGTGGACAAGAGCCTCTGAATAAGTTGTTAGGCTCTGTATGGGCCCCAAAATGAGTTGAACCAGGGTACAAGACCGGACAATGGCAGAGAAAGTGGAGTGATCCACGGAACGGAACTGCGACATTTTGCCATCAAAAATGCATATCCCTTCCTCGCAACATACCACTGCCAAGATCATCAAAGTTGAAGTGCAGAATAACTCAATACATGCTCTAATATGTCTCCCATTAAATTCAGAATTTATTGTGTCCAAATACAAGCCCTGGGGATGAAACATCAAAGTAGTGATCCACCGAGCGGCACTATACTGTACACGCTGTGGAACAAAGGAACTGTAGGAAGAGGAGAAAGAATGATTGAAATGGCAAAGAACAACGATGCAACAAAGCACCCAATGAGTTCGAAGGACGGATCGGCAGACAAAGTCCTAGGAAGAAGATATCTATGACAGGGGGGTGTCGTATAGGACATATTACTGTAGAAGCCATCGTTTTACCCATTACCGCCTTCGTCTGTCACATCGCAGCCTCCGCTGTTCGCGCCGGCCGCCTCCATTATTCTGGGTATCCTGCCAAGAGATCTGTGATTTCACAAAAAGTGAAAACCTTTGGATACTTTTCTCTCACTTGTGCTGTGGGGTCGAACGGAGAGAATCACGCCAATTCCATGAATTGGAGAGAAAACAGATAAAAACATGAAAAAATAGGTGAGGATGATAATAGTGCATTTGGAGCGCTCTAAACGGACATTTTCTCTCATCCCACACCGCCTAAAATCCTTCCTGTGTTCTCTTGTTGTCCGTCGACCGCTCTGGGTCGTAAGCCTTGTCTACGTCGTGGTTGACTTCGACAAAACGGCTGACATTGACAGTTGTGAGTGGGTATGTGGCATTTATACCTTCTCGTCGAGAGCGAACGGTTGAGACCGAGACAGTGGAGTTTTCAGATACCATAGCCAATCGGTATATAATCAGGCTGAATGCAATTCCCTGTAGGGAAATATTAAGCGAGCTGGACGAGAACCATGTCCACGTAACGCACGATGAGCGATGTCGTCTGTATAGGCACGCAGGGCTGGATCAGTTTTTGGTACAAAATTAAAGGAGACAACGCACCCAGTCAAGCACAATGTATTGAGAATTCAGGCCTAGATCGTACAACACCAGAAGCACAGTCAAAGAGAGCGAGTACATTGCCGCTGACTCGAGAAGCACGGTCTGAAGCGCGCCAGTCAGCCTTGTAGAACCGATTCTGGTCGGAAGAGGTTATACCAAAGCAGTAGCCACATAACTTTTGCCTAAGCGCATGTTGCGTACTCTCATGTGTGACCACATGATACGACCCGCAATCAGGACTGTAGATAGAAATTATTATCAGAAGTTACAAGAGAGGAGAGAGAGGCATTTACACGTGCAGATAACGTTCAAGCTTAGTGACATGGTGAAGAATGTCAGGGCCCATGGTGCGAGCGTTGAAATGAACAAATTTCCGTCCCCGGCGAGGAGTAACAAATGCGTGACGGTGTACCCACTGACTGCGAAAGTTCAGTCGACATTAGCTTGACTGGGCAACCATGTTCGCACTTGCGCCTCCTATCCAGAGGAGGATCGGAAGAATCACAATTAACCGATTTCGGTTCCAGACGACGAAGACTCGGTAGATCTAGAGGTGATAATATATAAATCAAGTGAGACCGATACGCCTGAGGTTGGACTCACCATGAAGTGGTCAGCCACCAGGGTGACGGTGATATAAACCCCATCCTTCGCCGCTTCGAGCGGGTTTGAGACGAGCTCGTAGTACGCGATGGCCCCCTCAGGTGCATCTATGAACGCTTGGGAAGCGCGGACTATGTCGATGATCCAGTGCTGAACATTTATTCCCAAGGTCAGTTTCTCCTAGTCGAGATGGGCCCTGCACACACCGCAACGCAGAGCACCCAAATGAGACCCAAGGTCGCTAGCAAGTGGCGATTCAAGTTATTTCGCTTCTTCTTGAGAATGAGCTGAGCAGTGGCGGCAGAGAGCGTCGTCGATATCCCTATTGAATCGTTGAAGGAACTGAACGGCAGCTAAGAATAAAAAGAAATGTACCGATATTGAGCGTCTCGATGACGAGAGCAATAAGCTATAGCGAAGAGCTTTTAGGCTAGTACACGACATTGTGAAGAAGACGAAAAACGCACAGAGGCTCTGTCGATAGTCAGATCGTGCATCGCTGAGGGCACCCAAAACGGGATGCTTTTTCAATTTGACCTCTGAGCACGAGGTGGAGACCCAACACGCACCTCCCATCTCCTTCTCCGATATTATCGCCGCGGACTGAAAATTCAGATTTGCCGACGCGACCCTGTCAGTACTTTATGAGGGCATCCCGGAGATGGTTTTCCATCTTCTCCGCTCTTCGGCCTTGGGGATCTCGCAGCAAATTTGTCCACTGCCAAACCCGCGGACATGGATGAGAGATAGATGTGTTGTACGACCCGTTGGCACGATTGTCTCGGACTGCTTTTGAGCCTTGAGGAGGCATCCCAAGGCTCAGCAACGGGTTTTCTGGGGTTCATAGTCGACATGGCGCGTGATTCCAGCCACTGTGTGAGATAGCCGTGAGAGGTAGTGGAGTTGGTGTATCCAGGGGTGCAAGGCTCCTTCCCGGTAAATTTCTGTAGTGGGATAATTCAGTTCGAAAACGGTGATCGGAGGAAAATCCCGACGGGGTGGGGTTGCCGTAGAAGCCAGCTATGGCGGCGCTAAATGGTAATCGCGATTCGCTGCGGTATTGCTTTTTTGCCGAGCGAAATTCCAAAATAACAGCGGCGATCACCATTTAACGTTGAAGCACCACGGCATATTGGGGTGGGATTGCCGTAGCAGCTGGCGCTCGTAGCACATCGCGATATTGCCTTTTTTTGCCGAGCGGGCTAGACTCGTTGCTAGGAGACGACGGAACAAATGACTTGAGTCGAATCCACAAATCCGAGTCCAGTATAGGAGCTCGAGGACGCAAACCGTCAGGGGCAATGTGAAGATGGCTTTTATGACCGTGCGTATAATACTTTAGATTGCATAGGTGAGAGAGGCTAGGCCAGCGACATATTTCGAGACTTGGAGCATCGCTGGTGCGGGGACGATATTGCGAGCGAGCGGAATAAATTTCTCCATTTGTTCGCACGGACAGCGCGGCCACCGACCATAGAGACAAAGGATCAATTGAGCTGAGAACCGAGGCAGGGTGGCAAGGATGACCCGGTAAGAAAATACATGAGTTTCGCCAAGAGACACTGTTACTATACGCGCGTGACACATAATTTCGCGCCTTTCTCCCCCTTCGCATCGAGCGGCAGGAGCGTCGTCGCGAGCCGCAGGCGGAACGGACCCTTTTCCTTCTCGGGCACGGAGAACACAAACTTGCCGACGAGCTCGGACAAGACGGTCTGCATTTCCAGGATCCTAAATTTGTCGCGGCCAGAGATTGAGCATGTAGGCCTTGAAAAGAAGATGAACTCACGCGAATCGCCACCTACAAGCGGACCAGAGCGATCAGTAAGTCAGTTAGAATTCACTCCGCGACGCGTCCAGACAGCTTACCCCAGACACGTGTGTGGGCCAGCGAAGAAGCTAAGCCTGCGATCGAGAAAGAAAGAAAGAAAGAAACTTCAAAGAACCTCGCCGAAATTTCAAATCCACGTACAGGTTTGCATACGGCCCAATAGCCTCGCCCTGGCGCACCCTTCCATCCAACCACCGGTCTGGATCAAAGTCCTCGCTGTTCGCGCCCCAGCGAGAGTCAAGTCTACGCGTACACTATTTTTAGCTAGTTATTTACATGCAAATGCATCTACAACGCACCTTTGATACGCAGCAACGCCCAGCATGATGACCTGCCCTTTACCTACCGGGATCGCGTCTATTTTTTTCCCAGAACTGGTGGTGATTCCCTCTGCAAGCGGGACGACAGAGTCTTGAAGCGCAACACGCTCGGAGAGCGCTGCGGCGGGATATATCCGCAGGGTTTCCTGAAAGCAATTTAGTTCTGCGTGGAAAAGGCAGAGCACTGTACGCGACCTTGATGAACGCGTTGAGCAGAGGCATGTTGTCATACGCCACAGCGCCACTGGAAGCAGAGATGGTAGCGTGGATTTCATCGCGGAGCTTTTTTTGGAGGTCTGGGCGCCGCGCAAGCTCGAGTAGGCCGAAGGCAAGTGTGTTTGCCTGGAGGAAGTCCGGTCAGACCCAACGAAAAGTATTCTTTGCCGAGAGACCAGCCTACCGTGGTGTCCTGCCCAGCGAGAAGAATCAAACTAGTCTGCGCGACCAGGTCCTCTGCACGCAGGGTCTTCTTCGTGCCATCTTTCTCGTCCTGGTGCACTGTCAGTGGCCAGGGGCTCAGCACCAGAGATGCGATTTCAAGTAGAATAAATTTCGGACGCACGCAACAGGCTATAGATATCTGCATCATAGCTCCCTTCCGGGGCCTGCAGCTTCTCGCGCACGATGCGCCACCCCTCACGCCGGGAGAGGAACTTGGACGTACGCAGCGCGCGGAACGCAGACGTCGGAAGATGGATCAGTGCGCGCAGGAGCGGCTTGGGGATGTGCACGGCTATGGCGTCGAAGATGATCTGCCCGGCGGAGCGGGTTGAGGCGATGTCCCTGCGGAAATGACACTGATAAATGCGTGGAGTGAATCGCGACCTTGGCCCACGCACAACAGCCGGGTGTTGATCGGGAGAAATTCTGGCCCCAGGTCGTCGATGGGGCAACCCAGCGCAACTAGATGAAGATTAGTTGAGAACAGCCATGGTGAAAAAATGAACCATCGGTAATCGCTCTGAGTGCGCCAGCAGAGAGTATGGGAGATATGTCCATCTCTCCAGATTCTTCGACTGTGGCGTCGAGCTGTTCCGAGATCTAGACGGGCGTGAGTTTGGATATTCCTGATTTAATCCAGCACTCGCCCATTGCGCGATCTTTTCAAAGGCAGGTCGGTACTTGCGGACGGCGGAGGCAGTAAATCCACCGTTGAGGGCCATACGAAGACGTCGGTGTTCCTCGCCTTCGCGACATTGCATGTGAACTTCACTCAGACGACGGCGCTAGACGTACCTCGGACAGTGATGACACTGTTGCGCTCGTACAGCCAGCTACGCATAACCGCCAGCACCGGGCCGAACTGGAAGTTCGGGCTGTTCGTGATATGTTGTAAAGCAACCGGGTCGGAAATGACCAAGCGGTCTTGCTGGAATTTTTTCAAGGCGTGCTTTTCATATACGGGAAAAACACAGGCTTACGCCAAAGCATCCTTTGATGCGGTACACCGGCCCAAACAACTTGGTCCATGCAAACTCATGCTGGCCGTAGGATGACGGTAGTAGAAACTCTGTTAGATTGCCTGTCCAGATCGGCGCCAGGTGAATCCGAGGCAGGATTGGCGCGAAAGTGTAATACGCACCAAATGCCCACGACTTGGACTCCGGACCAGCGATGTCGCGGACAGTCGTGCTCCGTCGGCGGCGGATGATTGCGCGCAGGGACAAGAGGACAAATACAGTGGCCGCAACGGTGAAGGAGGCCTTGGTGTCCATGGTTGTTGGCGACAAGGGAAGTTGGCGGTGAGGCTTGAACTCGTGATATAACTTGATGGGGGTAACGACTTCGGACGGACAGGGTCGATTTTGATGGCCGATTGATCCAAATCTGGTGCCCCGAAGGGTGAGATCTAGATCTCAAGTTCAGAATGTACAGTCTCCATCTCAACAATCGGGCCATTGCCGGGCAATGGGAGGAGCTCAGCCGATCCAGGGCGAATTGCCACTATTCCGCTGCGGAGGAGTCAATGTCCTTGTCGTCTCACGAGACAATTTGGATTCGGGTCCCAGAAAACGCTTTTGGATATCAGTATGTAGTGTGCAAAACAAAGGCTTCGCCGCCGGATGGAAAGATGCGTCGAGTACCAGGCAGACGATCTCTGTGTACTTCCTGGATGAAATGGAGAGCAGTCTGATTTGGTGACGCGATCTGCAGGCGGTGTAAGTTATCAATTGCGAAAAGCTGGAACGGTATGTGAAGGCAGGCGGGTGCTGAGGAGTTCCAACGGCGGCGATAAATCGAAAACATTTTAGCGTTCGGAGTCAATGAGACGTTGGGCCTTCAAATGAAGACCCGAGCGTCATCGTTGACTGCCGCGGTGCGAGGGGAGGAGAGAAAGCGCGGGGCCGACGTGAAATCAAAGATAACCGCCCCGTGCTTTGAAGAGGATGGAGATGGAATATATTACGGGCCGTGGTAAGTGGAGAGAATGCGGATCTTCAGTAGCGAAATGTGGGCAGAGACCTGAATCGCATAGCGGCATATGTGAGGGGATCAATGGTAATGATCGATTCTCGTTCCACAAATCTGAGACGACTTCACCGCGAACTATTCTGGAAGTCAATTCACAACATATTCAGAGTCGGCAACTTCTGGACACATATTGACAATCTTGATGCCATTGCAATCTGCCCAACATGTGGTGTCCCGGAGAACCTTGAACACATTGCGCTAGAATGTGATGCTTCAGGGGCAAAATTAATTTGGCGACGGACCGAGGAACTCTGGGGCATGAAATATCCCAATTGGCCCCCCCTCCGCTGGGGACTGATCTTAGGTTGTAACCTTGTTAGATTTAAACACTCAAATGGGAAAATTATCCCTGCTATGGGGCGGTTATTTACCATTCTGGTATCCACGGCCTGGCACACAATCTGCCAGAATATCCGGAATGATAAGGTTTTGAAAAACCCACACCGTAACATTACAGATGTTGAGATTCACAACAGATGGCTAAAATCTGTGAATTCCACACTAGGAGTCGGACGAGATCGAATCCTCACCAATAAAATAATATTTGGTAATCTTGCACTAAATAAAGATCTTGTCCTAAGAACATGGAGTACTAATGAATGAAGACACTCTGCCAGACGACTGGACTTACACAGTGGGGGTTTTAGTGGGTATACAGCCCTTGAGATTGAATGATCCAAGAAATGGGATAGGATAAATTTATTACGGCTGGAGTCCCACACTATGGTACTTGTGTGTAATGGCATTTCCTCTCTGGACAACTTCCCCAGCATTAACTAGATTTATCTGGTAGACCCAGCGGATGATTTTTGGAATGCTTCTGCAGACTGATTTTCATTATCCCGAACGCTCCAAAAAAAAAAAAAGTAATGATCGATTCTCCGGTCGTACGGAGATCGGATGGACGTGGAGCCGGCGACGCGACATTTTACGCTGACCGTGCGCCGTCGTGAGGTGGGAAGAATTTGCTACCGGACACTGTCGAGCGCCAGATGGGATGTATACAGATGCTCATGAGGAGCTAGACTCGAACCAGTCCCAGAGGCGCGAAAGATCAAAGACAGTCGTTTGATCAAGGGCACCGGAGGGACTGGTATATAATCACCGGTGACTCGTAGACACGGAGATTGCCGAGACTGATTACAGCTGTTCTCGAATCTAATGAGATCACGCGTTTTTTTTCGCGCATTCCCAAAAAGGAAAATAGTTTTGGCTGGCTCAGATTCAGCCGTTTTTGTGGGGTCTAGAGGGCCTCCGGGTTGCGTGGAGCACTGGAGAACCTCGGGGAGGCCAAAAGAGCACTGCAGGAACCATCGGCGGCCGACGTTGTCCGATCGTTGACGAGCTCACGTGATTTAGCCGTGCTGCATTCTTGCAATTATTTGGGCCCTCCCTCCGGCTCCTTCGGGATAAAATAGACATATAAATTGCCTAGAGTCTATCCCAGATCTTTTCAAGTCCCTTCACCCAGGTAATTGGTGTGTTTCGGAGTATTTTCCTTTTTGGGAATGGCCAAAAAAAATCCGATCCGTCTCATTAGTTTCGAGAACAGCTGTAAATGTCTGAGCCAAAATTTCCGCTTCGTCGATGTACAAGTATTTTGTATCGAAAATCTGAAGAGACAGTTTTGTTTAGATTTACATTCCAAGACTTCGGACGTGCTTGAATTTTTTTCAACTGTACGATTGACGTAAGTAACTACAGCAATTTCTTTGCGAGCAGAACATCACGTGATCTAGAGGCCACGACGATTTGGAGGGGGATTTTGGATAGAAATGAATACAAGAGGTATGCACCGGTGCTCTCTGAGCTTTATGGCTGGAATACATGTTGTATGTGGTGGTTTCACTGTGAATGCTCCTGTGTGCTTGGAGCAACTCTTGTACACTTTCAAAGCATTCCAGTAAGCCTTCCTGTAAAAATAGCTACATTGAACAATGTATAATACACGAAAAATTGATTTTGGAATGTGTCTGGAGCCCATGGGAGTAATGGCCGCACGATAAGTGAGACGCGCAATTTAGCCCCTATTTTGACTTGCACACAAGATCAGTCTATATAAAGGTGAGATCTTTTGCCATTGAAAATCGGAAGTCGTCCGAAGTCTTATAATTCCAAGGGCTACAAAACTGTCTACTCAGATTTCCTATACAGAATACTTTTGCAGGACGCTATCGAAATGTTCACTAAGACATTTAATCATTCTCGGCAAACCCCGTGTCTATCAGTCAGCGGTGATTTGGCTCCAGTCGTTATTTGAACGTGCATTGATCGACTGTCATCAATAGTGAAAATAACAAGTGTAGCGCGCTTCTCGGCAGAGCCCACTAACTTGGATCTGATTGAATTTTTTTTTCCCCGTACAAATGACACCAGTTCTACAAGCAGAATCTCGGGGACTCCCACTCTGGTACCCCCCGTTGAATCGACTCAAAAATATTCAGAGGAGCTAGGAGAACTCTCATTAACGTCCAGAAATGTGTTCCTGGTTCAAATATATTTTTTCAGTACAAATGCACGCCAGTCTCACAGATCTATCAGACAACCAAACATCAGAAAAACAGAATCTCGGGGACTCCCACTTTGGTACCCTCCCCCCATTGAATCGACCCAGGAATATTCAGGGGAGCTTATAGGATGCTTCTTAATGTCCAGAAATGTGTTCCTGGTTCAATTTTTTTTTGATACAAATGCACCCCAGTTTTGCAGATCTATCAGAACAAACAAAAATTCAACAAACAGGACCTTGGGGACTCCCACTCTGGTACTCCCTGCTGAATCGACCCAGGAATATTCAGGGGAACTAACATGATTCTCATCAACATCCAGAAATATGTTCCTGGTTCAGAAAAAAATAATACAGCAGGATATATGTATCATGCTTATTGGCTCAAGTCCGGTCTTCGGAGTCATGATCAAAATGTTTACCAGTTCGAGAAAGGAAATTGTAAAACTCAATGCTTCGAAAAAACGAATTACACACTCCGAGAAACTGAATAATGGTGCTCACTAATGTGGCGTTTGGAATATATTATAAGCACGATCTTTATCGACGCAGTTGAACGACTCTAACCAGAGTCACCGCGGCACCGTTGATAGTTGCAAAATGGCTATTAATATGTATGCTCGGAACGTTTAATAAGTGATCCGATGATACATACCACAACCGCTACGCCGAATACACAGGCAGCGCCTCCCCCCCGCCCCCACCGGGCAAAGACAACCCGTCCGCGTTCAATGGCCCGTGCCCCGCACCAGCCCTGGAACGAGCGGACTCATTTTGCCGCTGCATCTCCGCTACCAGCTTCCGTGGCATTGGATTTACCGCTGGCATTCGGAGTGGTCGCGCAGAGCTCGAATCTGACGTGCTGCCCTCGCTACCTGAGGGAGCGGAATACGGTCCAGATAGTGAAGCTAGGGGGGAGCCAACGCTGGCGAAGGGAGAAGGCTCGGCGCTAGCGATGGGTGGCGGCGGAGCGGCGAGGCGGGAAGTAGAGGTTGAAGCTGGGGTAGACATGTTTTCTGAGGGAACGGGGTACGGATGTCCGTGTGTCGGCCCTGATAGTGAAGCGGCGGCAGCCACGGGGAAGAACCCGGCATTGGAGAAGGGGGAAGGCCCAGCGCCAGCGACGGGGGTAGGACCTGGCAGTGGGCCGCGTCCGTGACCGACGCTATGCAGGTCCGCAATGGGCGTGCGCATCGGGGTGTTTTGTGCCATCGTAGCTAAAGATCAATTTTCAGTTCTGCAGTCCACATATTCACGGACCAAACGGCGACTTACGACCAGCTGCCTCCCGCCTACGTGCCCTTCGGCGGAAGCAGAAAATGATAGCAGCTGCCAACGCTAAGAGTACCACCGCGCCAACGACGGCGCCAACTATTGCGCCGACGGGCGTTGACTTCTTGGGCGCCGGTGGAGGCGAAGAGTCCGAAATCGAAGAAGGCGACACCGTGGAAGCGGAGGGAGAGCCGGACACTGTTTGGCTGGGAGATGGAGCGGAGGTCGTAGGAAGGAGAGTGCTCGGGATGATGAGAAAGTAGTCTACCCACATGGTAGCATTACTTGCAGAGGTGACGACGAGTGTGTGGTTCCCATCCGCCAAATCGCCTGAGCTGAATATGAGATTGTTCGTAACGGATGGGGGCGCGCTGGTCGGAGCGAAGACCACGGGTGGTCCCCCATCCACCGACATCAGCGCTTTCATCGTGAGGTCCGTTATGCCGCCGTAGAAGGAAACAGCTTTCCCTGGAGAGCTCCGTCAGATGTATCGACAAGGAAAATAACGCGGTAGGGCGTACCCTCAAACGCAAGAGAAAACGAATCGCCCATCGCGTTGCTCCCTTGCGACGTGTGCTGGAAGTCGCCATCCGAGCCGAAAAACGCCCATGGCGGGGTGTAAGTTATACGCGAGTCGCGATCGTCGATAAAGTACGCGCTGACCGCTGTGGATGTCGTGTTGTACTCGAAATAGTCCAAGAAAATCACTGGAGCCGTCTGCGCCGCCGTCTGCGTAATAACGAGGGTGTGCGACCCGTCACTGAGAGCTGGCGATTCCCAGAGCGCCGTGTGGTGTATATCAGCTGACATGCCGTTTACTGGGATGTATGAGCCTGTTATTGAGCCATCAAGCACAAAGCTCATGCTGGCGTTGGGCGGGTTTACCGCTGCAATCGTGCCATACACCGTGATCGAGGTTCCTGATGTCACACTTCTCAGCACGCCTTGTGGAGGGTAACCAGTGCACTCACCGTCGAAGGTAAAGGATGCAGTGGCCCCCACCGTCACGGAAACGCTCGAGTCGTGGTGTCCTTGAATTCTTCATCGGCGCCCTCCGTGATCCATGGACCTGAGTAGAGAATAAGCGGGTCGTGGTCGTCAATTATGGCTACATTGGTCGACATTGAGAACCCCGTCGGCGCTGTGAGGGGCGGACGTTGTGAGGATGCGAAGCAAGTCGTCGGCAAAGAGATCTTTTGCGGCGGTGCTTGATGATCGATGATCATTGATCAGTGATCACTAATCGCACATCGCAAGCTGTGTACTTTACTTCCATCATGCCCTTGCTAATTGAAAGGCGGGAAGCAAAAGATCTGTTTTACTTACGGTGTTCCGGGGAAGTGAGTTTGGGACGACCCACAACGCACCACGTTGGTTTCGCGTGGTCACTGATCCCCGCGTTCCCCGCGTATCCCTTTTCCGTTGGCGCGCACCGCACTGAACAACATGCTACTACGTTGCGGTCGTCGATGGCCTTCCTGAAGTCTCTTGTCCAAACCAGATATTATACCTGGTACATATATGATGAGTGAACTCGCTATGCCGGAAGGTGAATATATTTATGCGACATCACCCCGGGTTTCGGAAGATTGGGTTCCAAAGTTCCAGCTCCAGGACGTCGGCGCTGATGCGATTATTCGACAACTGACAACACCCGGATGATGAGGAACAGAAAACAAGAGGACCATAATTTTCAACCTGGACACCTTTGACGTCAATGCATTTATTGACGTCTGTCTTTCATTACCCGTTAGATGTCAACACTTGAATTCGTGAGGATGCACACATGCAGCTCTTAACATCGTTGGGTCCATTAGCCCAGGTATAGTTGGTGGCCCAGGAGACGGTGTGGCTTGATGAACTCATGAGGGTTGAATTTTGCGAACTCACGCCGGCAGCTGGAAAGCATCAGGATATTTGAACAGCGAGAAAATCAAGTACGACGTACAGGCGCCCCAAAGATTCTGGCATAGAGTGAACCCTCTGAACTGCCAGGAGACATTCATTTTGTACGTTTATGGTTTGGGAGCCGCCGAGGCCGAAAACGCAGGATAAGGTGACGAGCGCAGAGAAATACATCGTGAGGGAGAGGTTTGGTTACAATTGCGCTGTTCCGCGTAGTATTCATACGGGGTGAAGCTTGGATCCATTTCTGCCGGAAGTTTCAGCTGCCACTGGTCCGCAAAAGAGGCTAACGTGGCGGCTTGTATGGAGACGTGAGTTCAGTTGGCAACTAGGGTCTGGGGGATTGCCATATATATTCTTTCACCTCTTTACCAGTGCTCCGCCTCACCGTGTAAACACCCTCGTCTACCGCTCGCTGTACTTTCCACATTGGCTGCTGCAATCGTGGGCGCCATTCAGTAGCTAGTTGAATCGTGTGTGTGATGTACGTTGCGCCCTTTGAGTGTCTGTATTCTTTCGTAAGTTGACCCTGAACTACTGCGAGGATCCAAGGACGGACGATGGGTGCCTGATAGACCAGCCGAAACACCGAGGTAAGAGCATTGAATTCAGGTGCTGGTCGTCCCCGTTCCTGGTTTAGTTCTTGGACCCCGCCACTGAAACGTTTTCCGATATATTAAATTGAAACCACTCAGGATTGAACAATATTTGAGCGCGATCTTTTTAAGAAGTCCAATATCGAAATGGATCGCGTTCTTCTGGAAAGGAAATACTGAATGAAAGGTACGCTTTGCGTACATCCCAAGACGACTCACGTTTAGAGGCAGTCACTATGGCGGGTGAAATATCCGCACCACGCGGGTGTACAGAGCTGTGGCTTACACTAGTTTCGTTGGCCCAGCACAGCACGAGCTGAGAAGATCTAGTCAGTTTGTATACGTAGAAGAGCGAGGCGCTCACCAATTTACTTACAGTGGTGGGATCTCCGATATTGAGCCGGTAGGATGCCCGAACCGAGCCCGACTGGTTGGCGTAGAGAGTTGGAGTCTAAGGGATAGAGAAATAGACGTTGCCGCGGAAAATGGATGGAAAAGAAAATTACAAATTACAACACATGACCCCGTGCGGAGGCGAACAGCGCGCGGATTCCCGTGTATGGACATCGAACGAACGATGCGGACTTTCCCAGTAAAGTTGTCGTCGGGTATATCCATAGGATAACCGTGGTTGGAGAAGATCCAGAAGGAATCTAAACGAGAGAAATTACAGTGTGCATCGTTTTCAATGTTCGCGGAACGCAGAAGAGTCGAGCCACGCACGCGGTCGGAACGTTTAGCGACGGCACACAGCGTGGCCATGGGGGTTCAGTTCATTCTGTGAAGGCCAGCGCTAGTGAAAGAAGCAGAAGGGACTCCGAGTCGGCGTAAGTTGTTTTTTCGCGGAGAAGTGGGAATGGATCAGAAGTTTTGAGGATATGTACTTGCATCGCAGCAAGGCTTCCGCGGATCTTGAGACTATGTAGTCAGGGAACACACAGAATTGGTCGGTGAGCGTCAAAGGAGCGCCGACTGTACTTGATCGACACGGAGTCGAATTGCACGGTAAGCTGCAGCAGAATGAATGAATAAATGAATGAGTGGTGGACAGGACAGCCCCGAGAGAAGAGAAGTAATGCAATGCCGGAAAATGGGGTTGTGAAGATAAGACGAGACGAGGATACGGTATGGCGTAGGTGATTTATGACGTGGTGGGATTAACGGTGATTGATGGGGAGTTGAATCGCGGGGGTTGGGGCAGCTGAGCGAATATCAGTTGAAGGAGAAAGAACTTGAACAGAGTGGCCGGGGTTCGCGAGGAGCAGCGCAGGATGCGAGTCAGTCCAGTTCGGTGGGAAACTTAAGATAGAGAGGGGCGATGTCCGCGATACAGAGGGGCGGAGAGATGAGAACGGCTTGAAATAAATACAGCGGATAACGCTTGAATGGCCCCGCGCGGAGGTCGCTTTTACACCTTTATTCGGTCCGCGTTCGGGGACTTACTTGGTCGCGCAAGTCTTTCCGTTTCTAAGAGCACATGGACGAAGCGCGCGGACAGAGATGATATATAATCCTGCGTCTGAGACGGACTCGTAGTCGTCGTGTGACGTGGCGTCGGCAAGCGAGAGGGCGGCGCCACACGCATGCAAACAAACGCGTCGCGTGGGGTTGGGCAAGAGGTTTGGGCGCGTAGGGGGGCAGGAGCGGGCGGGAGTGAAGGCAGGTTATAGAGACAGCATGTTAGACGCGCAGAGTAGTGGGCTTTCCTAGCATTCAGGCACGCGTTCGGGATGTCGACTTTGTCCTAATTCGCAGCCAAGCTCTCTCGGAAGACTAATAGTAATAGTTTCAGTCCGTCAAAGTTTGAACACCTCCAAAAATCATATTTCTCGAACGGCGGGTTCATATTATTTCCACGATTTTAATAAATACTAGCTCTCAGTCAAAAGCGCACGCTCCAGGCCATAGCGCGTCTGAAGGCGCGTCGCCACATAACCCAAAAACTTTACTCATAATATGTCAGTCATATGAGGTGCGCATCTCGAACGAATTCGGGCGCAGGTGTCGAACTGGCCCTCGAGGAGTGGGGCCATATGCCGACGACCGACTACTGGAGCCCCGGTTATGTAACTGAGTTGAGGGGTATATATTCAACGGCTAGAACCAGGCCGTTTAAGCAGTTCTGCAGGAGCGTTACGGCGTCGCTAGTATCCTGCCCGTTATGATTTTCCCATTTCCAAGACCGGGGCCCGATATTTTTTCCGCTGACAGCGTCTATTATATATCCCAAGCAGGTTGGTGCGGTTCGACGGGACGTAGGCGAGTGCGGAGGATTTCGCCGAAAAAGCGGCTGGAACAAGATAAAATTTAGATCGACAACCACGAAGATATCCTTGAGGCGTAAATTAGAGCCATGGCTTCTAGCAATCTCCTCCACCGCCTCCACCGCCTCCATCGCCTCCATCTCCTCCTCCATCTCCTCCATCGCCTCCATCGCCTCCATCGCCTCCGTCGCCTCCGTCGCCTCCATCATCCCCTCCATCATCTCCAAGCGCGGGGGGTGGACTTGGGTCAGTAGGCTCGCCCGATGCGGAAGCACTGGCTGCATTGGCCGACTGGTCAGCCGATTCGGCTTGTGCCTGGGCAGCTTTCGCGGCAGCCGCGTCGGCGGCCGTCCCGCTCGCAGCGGCGGCAGCTTGGGCAGCAACGACAGCGGCGTGCGCCTGACTGGCAGCGGTATTGGCGGCGGCCGCATCCACGTCGACCAAACCCCAGTTCCCCACCGCGGCAGCGGCGGCGGCGCCGACAGCTGCTTGGTAAGCAAGTTGCGCTGCGGCTTGCGCTTGTATCATTTCAGAAGTCGCGGTGTCCTGGCGTTTTTCCCTCTCGCAGACCTAGGGTACCACACAGTTCAATTTCCGACATGAGGCATAGGTGAAACTTACGACTGGGTCATCAATAGGAGCAGCGAAGACCGCCTGAGCCAGGAGCAAAGCGGTGGTTAGAAGGGCCACGGAGAGAGTGCGCATCGTACACTGACTCTTTTCTGCGAGTTGACCAGCGTCTTATAGGAAACGACCCAGGTCCCGCTACTCGACTTGTCTGTCACCAGTCAACAATCCATATGGCAGCTGTCATGTCCTGCTTGACAGCGGGACGTACAGACGCGCCTAATAAGGTTTTTCTTATATTCCAACCATCAGTACCGTTGCATCGTATTCTAAGCTTCAAAATACACATCTCTGTGAATTGCCTTCATGAAAACACGAAATGGAGGAAGAAACACGTCTAGGTGGCTTTGCCATATGTATTTTTAGTACAGGAACATTGGTCTCAGCCGAGGCCGCATCAACGTCGCTTGTTTTCTGCTTTGACGGTTATCAGCAAAATCTATTTCTTGTTTCTTATTTTCTATTTTACAGCTGTTCCGGAAAAGCTTGACAGTGCGCGAGATTCTTGTGCGATGTCCAACTTTTGATGCAAGGCTAAGGATCACCAATTTTGGATGAATATCCGACTCCGTAGTAACTCTCAAGTACGCGAGACAAAAATCCAGGGCGATCTGTCAGTTCGTTGACAATTGTGTGCGTCGTTTCTAACGATGTCTCTGAACTTGATGAAATTGAAGCTGGTAAAGGCTGGTAATCAACCTTTTTGCAGGAGTTATATATCGACCAGTCGGTGCACAAGACAAGATAGTCATCTGTAATTGAACAGTTTTTGAACACATCTGGTACGCGCAGTACTGATGCGCTGTCGTTCCTGTGAACAGTTATGAGTCGCCACATATCCCGCTTCCGTGACTTTCCTCCAGTGCTAGTGCTGGCCATAATATGATATGAATACATATTGTATTCAGATCTGTATCATATTCTGCTCTGAGGGCTCGTATCGTATTTTCAGTGTATCATATTCATATCCAGTCGGTTGAATACAAATATATTTTGAATATATTCTACTTGGAGTTAATTTTGATGAAATCCGTGTAGTTTACGCCCTCAGCAAGTCCCGACCATAACCACTCCTTCGTACCAATTTCCACGGAAGCTGTCTCCGCAGTCATGGATGAGCGAGCATCGGATAGAGTGTGGTTCAAGCTCGAAAAAAGCTACTCGACGGAAATGCTTACTCCGGGAATGACCAGAATGTCCCTAGCGACACACGCCATGAATTTCACCGTGCTTGCATTTTCCTAGCCTTATGTGCGATTTATTTGGTCACCCAAAGTATTGGCAGGTGTATCTCTCTTAGCTTGAAGTGCAGCTCTATACCCCTTGACATTCCAACCATATTTCTGACCAATAATTTGGGTTGAACTACACATATAGCTAGGACTTAGTTTGCACCGCCGCGTGGCCTATACATGCTTAAGCTTCACTTCAGTGTTGTATAAAGTACGAGTGACGTTTTTAGCTTGCTAAACGACTTGCATCTTGGCTAGACGGCCATTCTGGGGCATGCCCAACAGAGCCTGTCATCCGCCCATATCTCGGATCGCAATGCGTCGATGAATGCTTGAGGAAGTATTTTTCAGTGTGGATCGGATGAAACAAAATTGTTCAGTCCACGATCCCTTGCCCTTGATCTCTCACCTTTTATCTACTCTTTCATTGTTATCTTCTCAGGCTCCTCGAAAGGAAGCGATAAGATGGAAATAAACGTTTCTCCTTCCTGCATATCATATTCCTCGAACGAACAGACTCCTCGAACTTCATGCTGTCAAATCCATGCTCATCCCTCTTCTTCTCCATTCACCCTTGCGTGCACCGAAATTACTCGCGGAACGCATCGGCATTCTGGATGAGTGCGTGAACCCACGCGATCGCGTTCAGGTGTCCGTCCTAAAACGGGCCGGGTGAGTCAATGGCTAGGCATTTTCCGGGCAGGAAGGGGAAATGAAACGAAGAGATAAGAACCCAAATCTGGATACCCGAACACAACGAAGGAAAATGCAGTCGCAAACGCAAAACCACACCACACCACCGCAACGGAAACACACTGACCACATGCACGCGCTCATCGACCGTATGCGTGCCGAACCGCTGCGTCTCGTGTACGGCTTGGAAACGGAATATCGCCTGGGTGAGGTTCACGTAAGAGCGTGTGTCCGTGCCGCCCGTGGATAGGTAAGGCGCGACGAGCGCGTCGGGGTAGAAGTGCCTGAATGCGCCGGCGAAGGTAAATTAACGCAGTTAGATGGCGGGAAATTAGGACGCACCGAGACGTCCCTGCAAAGACCCTACGTCGCAAAGCACGACCGATTAGCCTTGAGCATAGCGGGGGAGGAGGTAGATATGTAGTAGAAGTGACTCACTCCCATGCGCTGCCCACCGCGGGCGTGACGGGCGACGCTTCGGCACCGTACGGACTCGAGAGTTGTAGGTAGCGTGTCTCGTCCACAGGCGGATCTTCCCCAAAGCCTGATAGAAATCGAGGAAGGATGGAAGGAGGGGTGAAAAGGAATGAATACACGCACCAACGACGCTGAGGTTGAACTTCCTCGCCTCGGGCGACAGGAGCGCGACGTAGCGTTCGAAAATCCTATCGGGGAGGCGGTGAGATATACGACCGTATTGAAGTGGGAACCGTGCTGAATCCAACGGAAGAGAGTCGAATTGTGTAGACTTACTCAAGAATCGAATCATCAACAGACACGCGGTGGTTGACTATTGCGTGGGCCTCCTCCGGGAGCGCGTTCACCTTGAGGCCACCGCCAACGATGTCTACTGCTTGCGTCGTCGACAAGCGGCTATGCATGAAATCATTATTTGATATTCTCAGCCGATGGTAGAAGAAAGAAAGAAAAGTCCCAGCGTCACAAAGAGGGGTGAAGTGAACTCCGGAATTCAGGAGACAGGAAATGAAAATACAAGAAGAAACGGCCACGCACGCTGCATCTCCCGCATCCCGCTCGGCCAGTAGCGCCGCGGCAGCGGGCCATGTGCGTTCATGTGCGAGCAGCGTTTTGAGACCCGCGTCGATCGTCGTGCCTGCCGTGGGGTGCCCATTAGTTAGTGGTAGTGATTTCTCAAAAAGGGGCCGCGCGGCACGCACCATGCTCCCCCGCACAAATGGCAAACGTCGAGAACGGGTTCCCCGCCGAGAGCACGACGGGCGGAGGATGCGCCTCGATCGTGGTGACAAGCGCGGAGAGAATGCCGATCGCGGTGTGTGCGGGCCTATACATATGGGCTTGTCAGCTTTCCGATAAGAATTGGACGAATCCGGAGCGGGAGCGGGATGAGGGAAGGATTCTGTATTTTATTTGGGATCGCCATACTGGACAGACAGGGTCGAAATAAATGAAATGACAGGATGGACGGATAGAAAGAGGCGCAGAACGAGAGCGCCGGGGCACTGGGGACGTGTCGCGGGTGTCTAATGAAGGAAATAAACAATATAGAGAAAGAGAGCGCGTCGCGCTCGAGAGGACAGGAAGATGGAGAACAGGACGGAAGGAGGGGGAGGAAGCGGAACGCACGGGATACTCGAGTGCCCGCCAGGCACATTGACCGATACCTTGACGTTCACGCTGCCCTTTTCACCCTGTAGGAAGGATAAATGATCAGGCCGGACTTCCGTAAGAAATAAATAAAGAGACGCACCGTAGACGGCGCGACCCACGTCCGCCCGAAGCGATCCAGCAGCCCGCCGCCCTCATCGACGCTGTACGTGCATAATTTTGTGAGTTGAAATCGGATGGATTAAATTTTGAACACGCACATCAAGAAAAGACTCCCGAGGCCGTACACATCTTCCAAATGCGCGGCGATTGCGCGCGCGCTGTGCACGCCGCCGCCCTCCTCGTCAAACCCAAAAGCCAGATGCACCGTGCGCGTGGGGGTGAAGTCCGCGGCGAGGAGAGCGGAGACGGCGGAAAGGTGGGCAATCCTGGGAGGAATTTTAAGTCAATATTCAAGCAGTCGATGAACAGAAGAGGAGGAGTATGAGGAGTAGAAGAAGGAGTAGGAGACGCACACTAGGTTTTTACAATCTGATGTGCCCCTTCCCCAGATCCACCCCTCGTCGTCGAGGTCGCCGGCAAAGGGCGGATGGGTCCAACGCGCGAGTGTGGATTCGGGGACGGGTACGGTATCCTGGTGCGCCATGAGCACTGGAAACGCAATGAAATTCGACGTTAGCTCATTTGTTGCACTTCTGAGGATAATATAGTGGACGCACCGATTGGCTGCAGAGACGCATCACTCCCTTTCCATGTCAGCAATAGGCCGTGTGTCGCAAAGTGCTCGAGCGTCAGGGCCGCGAATCTGAGGTTTTTGTTTTATTCCTCAGTGAAGTACAGGGAGACTGAGGGCCGACGCACACATCCGGAAATGTCTCCTTCAAATATCCTTCGAACTTATAGAATTTGTCGTACCACGCGTCGGCCCCATCGGTGGGGGCGCCGTCGAATGTCTCCGTGGGGAAGCGCACGGCTCCGCGCAAGCGCTCCGTGTAGACATCCCGCTCTGGGTCCTCCGGAGAGGGGATCGCGAACGCAATGGGCGGGGCGAGGCCGGGGAGCTGGGCAGGACACGAGACGGGAAGGCGGGCAAAGTCGCGCGCGCCACTACGGCTCGGCGTGTGCTTAAAGCAGAACGAAAAGAAGGGCTCGTGGGTGGCGAGGAGAAAGGCGGTCGTGGAGAGGAGAGCGAAGAAGCCTAGAATGCGGGCGATTGCCAGGTTGAATCCTGATTTCGTGGGCGCATCTGTGTCGAGGCGGAGGCCGCGCATTGTGGTGGTTCAATGGAGAAGGATATGTGCACTGCATAATCTCACGGGCTGTCGATATCGCGGATAATTGCGCAAGATGGCGAAGACAAGCGGCGGCCCGCTTATCAACACAAGTCATGTGATAATTTCTTTTCTTCGGTTGAAGTGGGAGTGGGCACCGCCCAATCAATCAGTGATTTGTTTGCCTCTGTTGAAAGATGAAGACTCCCTGCCAAAATGGAAAGCCGAGACGCCGTCCGGCTTTGTGAAGTGTGTCGGCATCGGGCCGCCAAACTTTGGAGACAAAGTTTTCACTAATGTACGTATCTGTGTTTTGACCGAAGGGATTCTCCATTGAGGGGCAACTCATTTTTACAAGGAAATTATTTTTATGAAGAATAGGAATATACAAAATCCCTTCGGTCAAAACACAGGCATGTATGGTTCAACAAACTTTCTCTACCAAAGTAGAGGTGCCGAGCACGGCAGGGAGCACAAACTGTGTCCCGGGCATGTCACATCAGGGTGTGCCGCAAGTGTGACATTATGTGACACCACGCAGATATCTCATGTTTAAAGTACCTACCTGAGTGATAGAAGTCCTGTGCCCTTCAGAGATGTACAGAGATGTTTGTTCAGAGCATTGGGCAGCTGAATATAAGCCCAGAGGACTTTCTCACTCACTGAACACGCAAAAGTATCCGCGGCGCCATTTGATGTGGCTGTGCGCCTATCCATCAGCCCATCAAATTCCCATCGCTGCCCACTCCCAGTTGAAGTGCCGCAGATCAATGCCGGGTGCCGCACTCCCGGTAGCTCCCGGTGTGCTGTATCTAGTGCCGGGTATTAAATGGACCTGTAATTTACAACCCAAAAATTACATGTAAATTACATGTAATTTACATTTCTTACCAGGGACCTCCAGTTTGGGGTGTAATTTTTGTAATTTTCGTGAAATTTCTCTGAGATCTTCCAGCCAACTTCCGGCGCACTCGCACGGGCTAGTCGCTGCTTCTGGAATGCCATATATGTTCAAAAAGCTCTCAGTGGGTCTTTCCAGCGCGGAACTGCCATCTATGATCTGAACGATGATCGGGCGGCTGCGCATCAATGACTCCGCTGATAATTTGAAATTTAAGTGGTCCACTCGCAACTTTTCCCCCGCACTAGAATTCCACCCATCGACAAGGAGCAGTATTATCCCCTACTTGGCTTGGCCATCGAGGTACTTGTCAACCCGGAAACCCCTGCCCTTGTGGCTCGTCTAACCCCTGAAAATGCGACCAAGCGACGGCGGGAACTTCTACCGCTCATAGCACCCCTCAGAAGGTTAAGTGGACTGCCACCAGTGCATCCGGGGGCAAGAACAATGGTGGATGGTAAACTTTACTCATAATTTACATAGTTTACAAACATTACAACCATTTTTTACTGTAAATTACGGTAAAATTTTCGGGCCTGCGGCGCTGTAAATTATAGTAAATTACAGTAAATTACAAGGGCTTTTTAAGATACCAGACCCCCCCTGAATTGATACCGTAAATTACATCCGGGATTGGATATAATACCCAGCCCTAGCTGTATCTGTTCAATCCCGTGGCTGACTGAGTGACTGACTGACTGAATTTCTATTGTTATCGTACCTGGCTAAAGGATAGCTATGCGACAGTACTCCTACTAAGGTAGGAATGGGGGGAGAGGTAAAGTATGGGGGATTAGTGCTGGCCGAATACGAATACGATACGGCAAATGGCGTATCGTATTCATATTCGTATCATATTCACCTCGGAGGGCCCGTATCGTATTTGTAGTGTACAGTCATGGACGGGTCAATGGGCTGAGACAGTCAATGGGTTACTCGATTTATACCCCTCCCTGTTCAGCCTAGGCCCCCAAACTTGTCAGTATGTAGGGACCACTCATATAAAACACTTCTGTACTGTATTTGGGGCCGCATGACATCTAGAAAGACGGTAGGAAGACAAAAGTTCGGACTTGTTTGGCAGTGTATTTCTTGGTCACTCAATGGGCTACTCAATTTAATGTACTGCTCAACCACCTGGACTCATATCAGGCCAGGATTTTGGGACGCCCTACATATAGCAAATACAGGACATTTGGCATCTTCATAATTCCTTGAATCAAGTCTAATTTCTTTTATTTCATCAATTCAATCGGTTAGCCCATTGACCCGTCCATGACTGTATCATATTCATATTCAACCCACTGAATATGAATACGATATGAATATATTCAAATATATTCTACCCCTCGCGAATTCTGATATAGTCAGTGTAGTTTACCCCCTCCACAAGGCCCGACTTCAACCATTCCTTGCAAACAACATCCACAGACACCGTGTCTGCAGTCATGGACGTCCGAGCATGTTTTAGGCTTTAAAAGAGGCGCTCGACAGAGATGCCGACACCGGGAAGTCGGCCATTGATGCGCCGCAGGCGAAGGAAGAAATTCTGAGTTCTGTCCGGTTGTTTGCTGATGTGGTGTCAGCTGTGCAGCAGCTTGATCCGCTTGTCGTACGCACGATTGCCGCCAAGATTGCCGCTGGGCCGATCGTGATTGACAGTGATGGCCGTAACTGAATATATTTGAATACGCCGACGGCCGTATCGTATTATATTCATATCATATCGTATTCATATTCAGTCGTATTCATATTCGTGTGGACGTCCTGGGGCCGTATTGTATCTGTATGTATTCGAATATATTCAAAATATATTTTGGCGTATCGTATTTATGGACAGCACTATGGGGGATATGAGGAACATGTATGAGTATACGAGTGATGGCTCAGGCTGGAAGGAGACGGTAAGCACGCCGGGAAAATAAATATACATTTAGGCCCGGGCACGCCGGGCCCGGCAGGCCTCGCCAAAGCCTTCTCTCGGGCTCGGCTCGGCTTGACCAGGCCCGGGCCCGGCTCGGCTCAGCCTGCGGGACTCGGCCGAGCCCTCAACATCACTATCCAAAGTCTGGCTAAAATTGCCCGATGTAAATTACATCGATCTCGGTTTATACCAGTACTAGACTAGGCTAGTGGAATCACAAGGATCAGAGTCTACTTATGCAAGCAGATGTTGCTGGAAGAAGTACACTTACATCACTCTGGTATGATTGTCAATTTTCAACCATTGGTGAATGACATCTCATGTCGGAGTGAGTCGGGGTTCAAAGAAAATTCCTCATATAAATTGAGCCCCGGCGACGTCGGTGGGTGGGGTGAGAACTGCCAGCAATAATGCACGTATCACAGACCCAATTTTCAGAGACATTCCTAGCTTTAGGCACTCAAGACGGTACTAGACAAATGAGTAAAAATAAAATGAAATTTGTTGCGCGATCTCACCCACTTCATCTCGCAGCCTTCATTTTTGCACCGTGCCACATTGATATATTTTGAATTGTCCTCTGGAGCTGCAGAAACCCGGCAAATACAATCCCTAAGAGCCACTGGTGACTGACCAGTCACCCAGATCCTCCCGCTCCTTGCATGTGCGACCGGGGCGACTGGGGTGTATCCAACAGTGTGGGGAGAAAACATGAGGTCGGAGATGTCACCCAGCTCGTTACCAGCTCCTAATTGGTCCTTATTTTGGTACCAGGCTCACCGGCGGAATCAACCAACCGGCCCCCGGTCCGGGATTCACGGGCTGTACCCTTTGAAATCGCGTCGAAGACCTTGCTCAGCCGTGAAATGAATAGAATCTGCCAGCCATCAATTTAAATGATTCGTCGAAGACGGCCATACTAACCAACGCTGTGCAGCACACCAACACTCTCATACGGTTGGTGTATCATCAGGATTTCTCGGAATAAACAATATCGTCCGCGCTGCTTCTGGATCCACATACCGGAACATTGAGCGTCTTCTGCCGAGAAGTCTGAGACTCATCTAGCACTGGACCAAAACGCAGTGGTCCGAAATAGATCATCGTCATCATCTGGTCTACTGCCACTCCCGGTACCCAGCACTTGAACGCCTGGCTCTAGCCCAATTTCTAGACCTGTTGGGCTATGTAGATCCTCCCCCCTTATATACCTGCCATTTCCTGGTCTGTATTCATACATCCTTCCTCTTGCTCCTCGAATGATGTCGATCTATCTCGTATCTGCTTTCTTGATTGCTTCAGGTGTATGGGGCCACCCAACTCCCGTGCGTATCTTCATGTCTGCCTGTTCTCCACCATATAACTTTTGTTCATAGGAACACCTTATTTCTCGTCAAGCCCCCATTTCCAATCAGTATATCCATCTCATCGACAACTTTGGGATGTGCCTCGCCGCCGCGCCGTCGTTTGACGGAAACGGTGCGGCCGTTGTGATCGAATATTGCGCGGCCGAGGGCAACGCCAGGCAGAGCTGGACAATCTCAAAGTCGACCTTGCAGGTCCTCGACAACATGTGCCTGGATGTCACAGGGGGCGCGACCGCGAACGGGACGCCGGTGCAGATCTGGGAGTGCACCGCGGGCGACGCGAACCAGCAGTGGACGCTGTCCGGACCGGAGCACTCGATCCAGTGGAGCGAGGAGTCTAGTTGCTTGGATCTCACCAACGGCAACGCAACCAACAATACTGTTGTACGTATCCCGTTCCATCTTGCTTCCCCCTCTTCTTCCCATGATTCAATATATCTTTCGCCAATCGTAGATGCAGATCTGGGCCTGTACCGACGGGCCAAACCAACAATGGACGATGACCACTGGCCCATCGCAAACCATCAGGCCCATCATCAGCGAGACGACGTGCCTCACTGCGCCCACCAACGCGAACGGTGGGGAGATCGTCGTCGAGCCGTGCGACGGATCCACCAGCCAGTTATGGACGCCGATTGGCTCCATGATCGTCGTTTACGACAACATGTGTCTTGGTGCGGGCTCCGTCATTCTCAATATGCACGCTGAAGTGTAACCTATTCTTTCAGATGTCACGAACGGGAACACGGCGAACGGCACCAAGTTGCAGATATGGGCCTGCACTCCCGGCGACGCGAACCAGCAGCTCTTGTACGACATTGACAACGGAAGCATCATGTGGGCAGAACACGATGAATGTGTCGATCTCACGAATGGGAGCCTCGAAAACGGGAACCAGGTTTGCCAGTTTGACACTCCAATCGAAGCGTCACTTTTTGACCCCGTTTATAGGTCCAGATGACTAATTGCTACCAAAACTACACCCAGGTTTGGAACTTTGGTGTAAATTAAATTTATGAAGGTTAAGTGAGGATATGATCTAATTGGAACACTTTTACTACCCTGTACCCGATACAAAGTACAGACTTAATGCTCTGTTTTAACCACCGCTTGTCGTATCTGTGGCACGCCGGCTGTTCACATCTTTTCACTGAAAGCCACTTTAAGCTTTATAAGTATGGTTCAATTCAATTCAATGGTCATTTTAGAGTGCGCGCGGGCCCCTTGGGGCCCATGTAGCACTATACGTATGTACATGGATGTAAACTAGCGGGCCGTATGGGAATAACGACTGGTTGGCATGTAGCGTCGGCAGGTGGAGTGGGCAATTAGGTGCTATGGGGTGAGGTGGATGTGATATAAGATAAGATTGTGCGATGAGGGTGTCTCGACAAGTAACCAGATGTGAGTGTGAGAGGGAGAGAGAGAGAGATGAGAGAATAAGTAAAGAAAGAAAGAAAGAAAAGGAGGTCGGCTCGCCTAGAGCGCGTAGCGCGGGAGGCGGCCGGTCTCGCGCACGAAAGCGAGGACAGGCTTGGGGTCAGACTTCACTCCGAGCAGGAGGCGAAGGGAGAGGCGCGCCGTGCCAACTCTGCGGATGAGCTCTAGGTGCTGCCGACGGTACTGGGGGCACGCGAGTACGAAGTGCGACACAGTCTCGGGAACTCGGCAGTGGGCGCAGTCAGGGGAGGGCGCGAGGTGGAAGCGGTAGAGGAAGGCGTTGAGGCCGATGTGGGAGGTCCTCAACTGCGTCAGGACGCTGCATTGGGGGCGGGAGAGGTCTTCGTAGAGTTTCTGCACCCGGTTCCCCGGGGTCGCGTCGCCGAGGAGGGAGAGGCGTGCGTAGCGCATGGACGTCTTCCACTCGTCGAGCCAGCGTTTGCGGAAGAGCTTGGCGCCCGCCGCCAGCGCTGCTGCCTTGCTGGTAGGGAGGGGTTTGGCGAAGGTGGGGATGGGGATGGTGAGCTCGGAGGAGGCGCCCAAATTCCCAGTATGGTCAAATTCCCAGAAAATCAAACTCGGATCCGTGGTTGACCCGTGCATATGTACATGCGGGTGAAAAGTTCTGCTTCTTAACGAAAAGGGCCTCAAATAAATGCGAGTGCGGTACCTCCCCACGGCCTCCTTTGAGGCTGTTGGAAATCATCCAGAAGAGCAGATAAATGCCATCGTCGGTGCGGCAGAACTTCAAGCAGAGAGCCGAGCACTTGGTCAATTCGGCGACTTCGGCGTTGATCCGAATTCGTATCTCTCCTCCGAACCACGCCGTGCAACACCAATGCGAGTTGCGTATCTGCGGAGGCAGGCCAGAGGTACTCTTCATATCACCTTTATATGAGTAGTCTCACTTCTGCCTTCCAGGCCACCTCACTGGCTGAAATGGCATCGAAAGCGCCACTTGCAATTGTCCTCAGGTTGCTTCGTGACCTACATTTCAACGTTTTACTCGAGTTAACTCCTTGGCTTGTGTGCTATCTAATTCCGCGTCCTCATTGCTCCCGAGAAATCGAACGCTCGGATGTAAGTGAAAAGCAGCACATCGTTTCAACAATCATGAACCGATGGCAGCCCGATGGTGCCATGAGAAATGTTTAACCCCGTCTACGAGCTTACTTATACCGTTTCCATTGAATGCAGGTGATCTAAACCAGATCTGAATCGTAGGCGTCTCCTTGGCCCTCCCGACAGCGAGGCAGTCATGATTGATTTGACATTCGTGTGGCTGGATGTTATACAGTGTATGTCAAGCAGTCCGCTACCCATCCACCTTGATCGCCACACGGAGAGTGCTGACGAGTTCTGTGATATTAGGACCGTCCGTGCAAAATTCCAACACTGATAAAATTGTCCTGATCGCTTCAGGATCCGCAAAATACTCGGTGACTCGGCTCAGCTCGAAGATGGCCGAGGAGAAGATGGGTTGTAGTAGATCTGGAGATGAAATTGATGAAGTGGTGCTGGACTCTGAGGTGACGTTGGTGAGACCCGAGAGACTTCTTGCAAAGCGCAGCTGGATTGTCCTGTTTGGCTTGTGGATTTGGAATGCTGGGGGACGAAGGAGATATCCAAGTGTCTCTACTGCCTTGTAAGGCAACGTCATCGAGCCACATTCCTCCAGGAATCCTATCAGCACGAGCCAATGGTTCTCGCTGCATGTTTTAACCCACGGTGTATGAAATATGATGGGCCCATCGGATGTCAATCTCAATGGTGAATTCGAAGGCAGCGGCTCTCGAGATAATGGGTGCAACATGGATAATTGCACCATAGCAGTAACGGATGGGCTGATGCTAGGGGGGGCTCGCTCTCGAACAGCGATCACGGTCCATTCGTTGAATCCGGAAGGTCGAATTGATTCTGAGTTCGAGGGATCTAGACCCTGGTCCGCGTAGAAAGCACAAATACGCCATAGAGACTTGAAATCTTGTTCTGGGCACAAGGAGTTCCGCCTAAGAAAGGATGTGATGCTCGAAGATAAAGACCAGTGGTTGCAGCCGCCAAGTCCGATCAGCAAGGATGAATCCTCGTCGCGACTTCGTATGTATTTTAGGAGGCTGCCGATAAATGACGGGCCTGCGGACTCAGCATTCTCGGAGCGCTGGTACAGTGACAGCAAGATTTGAACTACCCTGTCGATGTGGTGGGCAGTAGGGTGCGACTTCAAGTGATCAATGCGAGCATCCATTATTTCCGCCAGTCCGAATTGTATGTCTGATAGAACTTTTTGCGAGATAGGCGTGAAATTTCGTGTCACTGCCTCGCAGGTCGGAAGTAGTTGATACGGTGAAACCTCCATGTAGGAAGCTTCAACCAAGTATTGGACTATGATTTGAATCGAGGTTTGTGGCGTGGAGGTCGACAAAATCTGGCCGCGGTCCGAAAGGTTTTGCTCGTATACTAGCTTTTGCCAGTAGACCAGTTTGGCTTGTGAAAGAGCTCGAGTAGAGACAAAATAGGGCTGAACATTGGGATCGGAGCAGCCCAAGCTGAAGTTATCAAGAGTCAGTTCGCAGAGAGGCTCGCTCGAGTTGATGTCCGAAAAAGCAATGGGCCATATCGCCTTCAAACATGCAATCTGGCGACGTTGACGCAGCGCGTCCGGTAATAAACCGTTTTCGCAGCCACGTAACAGATTTTGGATGCGGGGAATGAGTCGCACATCGGAGTGGGCGTGGCAGATGATGGCACCGATCTGTTCGTGGTATAAATGTGCCCTCCCCTTTCCGCTTCCAAGTGCATCAGGAATTGCCTCCACAAATGGCTCCAGTTCATCATCATCTGTGAGCGATTTCATGGTGCAAATAAGAGCACGGCAATCACGACTATCGCGATCGGATGAAGACCTGGTGGCTTCATTCATCATAACTTCAACCAAGGTGGGCGTATCTGTGGCCGTATATACCGAGGATCCTGATTCATTATCGAGTTCTCGAGACCGCCGTACGCAGGAGAACTGTAGTACCGAGAGCCTGAGATATGTGTAACGCACCAGGCCCGAGAGAGGGGTGCGGTACGGGCAGTCGGAATAGAAGATGGGTAAGATTGTCAAATAGCTGTAGACCGCGGTGATCACCAGAAGAAGTGCAGCGGCTAAAGCAGCCATTACTGCATTGACAGGCTGGAGAAATGCGACAAGCCCGGCAAAGAACAGTATGAGGGAGGCGTGGAGGAGCACGGGGATAATCTCCACGAAAGCGTGCATGTTAAATCGGCGGAGTCCATAGTAGAGATACGCGTATATGCGCCCGCGAATAATGGGCGACGGGCGCATGTCAGTTTTTTGGATGAAGTCTCGGGCCCATTGCTCCACTAGGGTAGCTATGAGTGCGCAGAACAGACTGAGACCGAGACTGAGGAACCAAAATGCGTTGCACACCAGGGAGGCGGCAGAAGGGGCAAAGACGGCAGATGCGGTCGGGAGTTCAACCAATGATCCATTAGCAGACGCCGATAGCTGCAGAGAGATCTGGGTGAGGATGGCGATTGTGCGGTCTCCGTGGTCGGGCGTCAATGTCTGGTAGCTTTCAGTCAGGAAAGCTGTCAGGCTGGCCGAAAAAAGACCCGCCTGGCGCGCGGTGCTCAGATCATGGACGATATAGATTGGACGCCTAGCATACGCACAAAGACGAGCAACCCATCAATATCGCTTCTCCAGCTCTCGACCAAGGCTTTATCGTATTTCTCTGCCTCGGAAATGTCTACTGCCCAAAGTTTGGCCCCCGATTCATCGCGATCTAGGAAGAGATCTGCGTTAGCTAAACAGACATCGGAATGTGTGCTGTACGCACCTTTTGGCTTTTCCTCGCGCTCTTTCATTCCGCGGGATCGACTCATGGGCAAGGCTTTGGAGGCGTCGGGAGCCAAAGGCTGTGGTGATAGATTGGCGCCTGCGGCACGACGGTGACGTGGGAGTTTCGGACGCGCGCCAAATCCCTGGGTCGTCAGTGAAGAAATTAATTTCCCTTTTCGATGACCTTATGCCAGCACGGACCAACTTTTTGCTCCTTCAAGTCTTGCTCTAAGTACCACCAAGAAGTCCCGGCGTTCCTTGGCGGAACCGGCCGTATAATTCAAGTTGTACCTACCTACCTACCGAAGTATTGATTTCTCTTCACGAAGGAGATGACTATGGGATCGATCTGTCTGTTCTGCCTTCTATAAGTACCATGCAAGTTTTTCCTGTTTGGAAACTCCGGTGTAGCTCTGACAGCCACTTTATTCTCAATGAGAAAATCAACATTTCGGGCGTTCGGCCTCAAGTAAATCTTCCAATATGGCTCGGAGCGGCTGAAGTTTGAAGAACTCATGAAGTACATATTGTTTCGGAGGTGTGAAAATACTCATCTGGGTCTGAGAGATGAATCGGACGTACATCTTGGTGTGCTTTCCGTTCGGATCAGACCACCGGCAGCGCCATCACCGGATGGATCCGAATGAGCTGAGTCAGCTGACCAAGTAGGCCACTCGCTCTTCTCGTCCACCGTCACTCTCGATGCGCAAAAGTTTATCTTCGTGCCCAGGCCCAGTGTGTGAATGGAACCTCGAATCGGTGTCAAGCCTTCTTGTGCTCGAATGTTCTGGGGCGCTCTTGAACCGTTCTGCGTGCGATACTCGCTGATACTCGTCAGTCTGTGTCTGACAAGTGTCAGATAAGGAAAGTCCGCACGATAAGGAAAGAACGGTCTTTTTTTCTTCTTTGGAACGCCCTCGAATCGCAATTCCCCGCGGATATTTCGGTACTCCAAGTACTCCAGGCCCTGCTGATCAAATTCTGGCATAAAATGAAGTCATTGGTTCTCACTTCACCTCTTCTCCCTTCGCTGCTCTTCCCACCGCAATAAATGTCAGGGATACAAGCTGAAGTGATCGCGCCGCTCGAGCTCTCTGAGACGAGCGACGTGGAGCCCACGCACGAGGAACCCGACTCGGTCGACGAGAAACATCTCAAGCAAGACTCGCTGGATGATCACGAGCTGGATGGCATCCACGATGGTCTGGTGTTTCCGACGGACCATGAGCGGGTGACCCTTCGGCGTGTCGCTGACCATGTTCCGTGGAATGCTTATCGTACGTCTCGAGGAGGAGCTTAGCGCTTAATCTTCGTCGCCCTCATCTGCTTCAAAAATTATAGTTATCGCCTTCGTAGAGTTGGCGGAGCGGTTCTCGGTGCGTAGTCTTCGTCTTATAATCTTATTTTTGAGTCACTGAGTGCAAGCGCAGTTTTACGGATCCAGTGTGGTTTTCGTAGGTGTCGTTTCTTGCGACAAGGACCCAGCAACGTAATATTACTGCAGACGAATTTCATTCAGCAACCATTGCCCCCCGGTTCACACACCGGCGCAGGATTTCAACATGGAATATTGGGAGTTTCGGGAGCCTTGGGGATGGGGCAGCGTGCGTCGACTGGCCTCACGACCTTTTATCAATTTTGGTATGCATTGAAATTCTAGTATTCGAGTCGTTCGTCATCCGCTTACAAAGTTACAGGTGCTATGTTACTCCGCTGCTCGGTGCATACATTGCGGACACATACTGGGGGCGGTACAACACCACTTGCGTCGCCGTTGTAGTCGCTTTAATCGGCCATATCATCCTCATCGTTTCCGGTACGTCGCATTGTCCGAAAACTAGTCGCGCATGGTTGACTGCTTGAAACAGGTGTCCCTGGGTAAGATTCGACTGCTTTATCCCGGATCAACCACACAGACTGTGAATTTCGCAGCGTCATCGAACATAAGAGTGCCGTTGGCGCATTCATCATCGCGCTCCTTGTCATGGGACTAGGTGATTTACCGTTCCACAGTTAGTCCTCACGGATTTGACAGAGCTTCGCAGGGACCGGACTATTCAAGGCGAACATTTCGCCTCTGGTCGCCGAACAATACCGCCGCACGAAGCTCTTCGTCCGCACGACAAGCAACGGCGAGCGCGTCATCGTCGACCCCACGCTGACGATCTCGCGGGTTTATATGGCACGTCCCTCAAGTCATTACTTCTAATCGTCTGGATAATCACGCTCGGTCAATAGTACTTCTACCTCTTCATCAATATCGGTGCTCTCGTCGGGCAGATCGGGATGACATATTCCGAACGGGTGAGCCCGCTCTATATGTATTCGGCGTCGCGCTGATGATCGATAATTAACTAAGTATGTCGGCTTTTGGCTTGCCTACACTCTCCCAACAGGCGTCTTCCTCCTATGCCCGATCGTGCTCTTTATCGGGCGGAACCGCTACGTGCGCACGCCGCCCACGGGTTCCGTGCTGGCGACGGCGGTGCGGCTGTGGCGCTACGCCGCGCGCGGGCGTTGGAGCGTAAATCCGGTCAAGTGCGTAAAGCGACTACGCGCGCCGGGGTTCTGGGACGATGCCAAGCCGAGCGCCGTCGTACGGCGCGTGGGCGAGGAAGGCAAACCCACGTGGATGACTTTCGACGACCAATGGGTCGACGAGGTGCGCCGTGGGCTCAGTGCGTGCGCCGTTTTTTGCTGGTGAGACTCTCGTTTTCATTCAATTCGGGCTTCGTTTTGTTCTTGTTCTCCTGTGCCAATTAATTGAACTTTCTCACCAGGTACCCGATCTACTGTGCGTCTTCGAGCTTGTTATCGAGACGGGGTCGATATGAATTGGACGGCGATTATAGGGCTCACCTACGGGCAGTTGAACAACAATCTCACGTCGCAAGCTGCTACGATGGTCACGGGAAAAATTCCCGTTCGTTCATCGCCTCTTGATTTTCGTTGACTCACTGCGTACCCGCAGAATGATGTCCTCTCGAATTTGGATCCGTTCGCTCTCATTATCTTCATCCCTATCTTTGATATCTTCGTAAGTTGGCTTGAGTCTGATCCAGTAAATGACTGCTTATCTTCGTGGTCTACTTAGTTCTACCCCGCTTTGCGTCGATACGGCATTAACTTCACCCAACTCAAGAAAATTACCGCGGGTTTCGTCACCGGTAAGACTTTTTGTTTGTTCCATTGCGGCGGTTTTATATTTCTCGAAGGTTCCGCCGCTATGATTTGGTGCGTTTTGTTTAGTTATCAAAGTCTTCCATGGAACGTGGGCTTGTACATCCTCATACCCGATGATACCCAATGCTCTGACTTTCCTAATTATATTGAAAATGTCCGCGTTCTCTTCTAACTCAGCATGCATCGCAGGGCCGCCGTTGTGCAGCACTACATCTACAAGGTGAGCGAGCATGTCTCTCGAGTCACAGAATACTTATGATCCGTAGACGAATCCATGCGGAGAGCATGCTTCGACCTGCTTCGACGCTAATGGAAACCAGATTCCCTCGCCGCTGAATGTGTGGATTCAAACGGGCTCGTCGGTCAATTCCCTCCATTTTAACCCCTGTCATTAACTAGGGACTCTCTTTAATGCAGATATGTGCTGATCGCATTCTCCGAGATCCTCGCGTCCATCACGGGCCTCGAGTACGCGTTCACGAAGGCGCCGAAGGTATGCCACACTTCTGGGGGTTCACGAGCTAAATTCACCCGTTACATTTCAGAACATGCGCTCTCTCGTCATGTCTGTCTTCCTCTTCATGACCGCAATTTCCTCCGCCCTCTCGGAGGCGTTCGTCTGTGAGTTCATCCACCTCCGGATAATACATGATGTTCTAACTGACGACCCCAGCACTATCTGCCGACCCACTTCTCGTGTGGAACTACGGTGTCATGGCCGTTCTGGCTGCGGTTGCCGCCGTGCTCGTGTGGCTCTCCGTCCGCAAACTCGATGCGAAGGAGGACGAGTTGAATAATTTGGCGGAGGGTCATGTCGAGGCAAAGCACTGATAACTGGGAGGTTCTTTCTGGTTGTATGCTTATAATTCTGGGTTTCTTGTATAATTAGGATTCTGTATCCAGCCTCGCATTCGTATGTACCATGTACTCCATCTCTGTCAAAATCGGCCCGGGTGTACCGGCGGGCCGTCCAAAGCTCAGTCAGCCGATGTTTATATTCGGCCACGCTCGGCCGACTCCCTCGTTTCTTTCCCCAACGATTCTCGTCGATCTCAAGATGTCCTCTCCATCGGCGACTTATACACGTCTCGGTGCTGCTGGAGTACGTGTGTCTGTACCTATTGTGAGATTCCAGTCTGTGATCTTCCGATTTTCACCTCCGAGCTCAAAGCGATAAAGGTCGGATGTATGAGCTTCGGGTCCTCCAAGCAGAGAGTCAGCATGTCTTTCCAGTGTTTTTTGAGTGGAAACCAACTGATTCTGTCCGCAGCGCTGGGTATTAGACGAAGAACCATCGCTGGAGGTCCTGAAAGCGGCATGGGACAACGGTCTCACCACATTGGACACTGCCAATATCTACTCCAACGGCGAGTCTGAAAAAATCGTCGGGAAGTTCCTCAAGAAGGTGAGCAAATGAATAATTGGGATATACAATCCATCGGAGCCTTAGATTTTCGTCTGCAGTACAACATTCCCCGCGAGAAAGTGATCATCGCGACAAAGGTGCACCACCTCGTCGTCGACGATATCACTGTATTCGGGTTCCAGCACCCAGAACTGCGCAACACTCGCGACTACGTAAACCAGGATGGGCTCTCCCGGGCGGGGATCTTCAACGCCGTCGAGGCGTCCCTCAAGCGCCTCGATACCCCGTACATCGACTTGCTTCAAATCCACCGCTTCGATCCGCGTGTGCCCGTCGCCGAAACGATGCGCGCTTTGCACGACCTCGTTTTGAGCGGGAAGGTGCGTTACATCGGCGCCAGTTCAATGCGCACGTGGCGCTTTGCAGAGATGAATCACGTCGCGGAGAAGAACGGGTGGACGCAGTTCGTGAGCATGCAGGGCGAATATTCGCTGTTGCAGCGTGAGGAGGTACACGATTTGCTCAAATTCACTCTACGATTCAAGTAAACCTATGGTCTACATTGTTTAACAGGAACGGGAGATGATCCCGTATTGCAAGGCACACGGGATCGGGCTTATTCCCTGGGCGCCCCTTGCCGGCGGTGCACTGGCCCACCCTCTGGGCGAGGAAACACCACGATCCAAGGAGGCGAAGGGCACGGTGTTCGAGTCTAAATTGACTGAGGCGGACAAGACGATCATCCGACGAGTGGAAGAGTTGGCGGAGAAGAAGGGGTGCACGATGTCACAGATTGCGTTAGCGGTGCGTACAGTCCTCACACTCATAATGTGCCCGTCATGGTTAACCATCATCGCAGTGGGTTCAGCTCAAAGTCGACTCCCCAATCGTCGGGATGTCGTCCGTCGCGCGGGTGCAGGAAAGTGTTGTTCAAGCGACCATCCAGCTTACCCCCGAAGAAGTCAAATACTTGGAGGAGCCGTGAGTCTTCTACGAAGAGCGACGAATTGACAGTTACTGACTGTACACGCAGATACTCTCCCAAGCCTGATCGCGGATACGCGTAGTGTGGAGGGGATTGTGAAAGTGTGTACGATAAGTCTCTGTAAACGAACGTCCCACACGTACAGTGCACCCGGGCACCTCTCTGATAGCCGCCGGCAGGGCGGAGAAATTTTTTGTAGATTTTCTCTTATTTTTTTCTGAAACCAGCTCGCCGAAATATGACGTTTTATGCATTCATCCCAAATTTTCCCACGGTGTTTCACTTTTTCGGACCAGAAAATTGCGAAAACTATCGGCAGTGCACGGCCATCAATTGCCACGGCAAAGTCCGTGGTCTGGAACGAGTCCAAAATGATAGAAATCTTATCTATGACGCTGTGCTGCAAACTTGATGAAGTTTTGAGCAAGCGGTCATCCATCAGAATTCATCTGTAAGCTGCCAGCGCATCATCTGCCAGAGAAGTCCGCCAGAAGCCCGCCACCTCCCGCCGCGATGAGAATCACGAAGACCAAGGAGGCTGCCAGAACTCGGGAGAAACGAAAAAGTGTTGCCGCCCAAGCCGAAATTGACCCCACCGACCCCGAATACGCACCCCCGAGCGACGGGGGGGATATTGTCGTGCCGGCTCCAAGCACATCGAAATCGAGGGCCAAAAAGCCTGAGGAGGCAAGAAATCATATTTTTAATGATGCCAGGCGCTAAGATGACTAAGCGCCGCCATGAAAACTCGGATCTCTATGAGAAAACGGGCGAGCGCTCCCGCACTTCGAAATGGCGGGATGAGAAACAGATCACGAAGAAAGCGAGAATCATCAACGCTCAGCCTTCTATTGCAAACCTTTTCAAGGTTTTTTATCTCTTCTTTTTGATGAATAATCAACTCACGCAAAGAAGCCCTCAGAAAAGAAGCAGTCGGTGCACTCTAGCGTGGAGCCCGGGGAGGTCCATATCTTTCATACATACAAAATGTCTTCTTGGCCTTGGCTTATTTTATTGTGTTGTGTAGGTTTCAGTTGCTTATCCACACGACACCCAGCTGCATGTCCTCGGTCTGGATTTGAGCTCGAAACTCCAGGCAGCAGAACATGCTCAAGTGGACTCCGACTCGGACATCGAGATGGTTTTGGCCACAGATTCTTCATCTCTTGACCTCCCTGAGTCGTGTCCCTCTGTTCCGCCCATTGAACACAGCCTCACCCCCGTTGAATCTCCTCTTCTGACTGCTGTATCTTCCACCGTGGCACCTGCTCCTGCCAGCGACTCGGAAAGTTATGACGGCTATTCAACCGGTGACAGTGAGGATGACAGGAAAACTCGCGATCTCTCACTTGCAGCTATCGAGACAACATTCAAAAAGCTTGACGCAAAGATCAAAACATATCGCAAAGCTCACTTGTCCCCGCGAGCGCTAACGGCGATGACTCCGGAAAAAGGCGCGCAGCGCATGGTCATGATTAACGGGCTGACAGAATTCAATATCCAACGACGCAAACTCGAGATTCAACGCATCAATCTTGCCATAAAGATTGACAATGCGCCGCAATCTCAGCGGCCCAAGCTCCGTTCGCGCCTGCGGAAAATGAAGCCATCAATTGCGGCCAGTATCACAGTTGCAAACCAGTTTAGCAAGACCAAGTACTGGGCGCAGAAGCTACGTTCTGCTGCACGCACCTTCTCCGAAACAGGGGAGCTCCCAGAAAATAACCAAGGTAAAGGCGCAAAGCACAAGACCCATTTCGACGACCCAGACGTCAAGCCTCGGCTTGAAGCTTTCGCACGTGGCATGGTTCCGGAGGCTGAAGGGGGTTTCAAAGGGCGGGTGCGTGGGTTGATTTATTTGATTTGGTTCTTTGTTCATTGACAGTTCAAAACAGATTGCACCAGACAAATTACGACGCTACGTCAACGAGCACCTCTTTCCGGAGCTTGAAATCGACGACACAATTGGGGTCACCACTGCCACGGCATGGCTAAAAAAACTGGGGTATCGTCTCCGTCGCTATCAGAAGGGAATTTATTATGATGGCCATGAGCGACCTGATGTTGTTCAAAAGCGAAATGAATTCATGATATGTTTGCGTGCCTTGAGTGAGTCGATCCGAAAAGTACTTTTATGCAAATGCTCAATCAAGAATTCAGCAACGCTTATCAGTATGAAGATGAAAAAGAGGACGAGGACGGAGCCTCTCGAAACAAGAACACCACCAACAATCTCAAGGAAATTCCGCCAAAATTGAAGCCTGGGGACGTCATCTATTATCCAATCTTCCACGACGAGTGCACTGTGCACGCTAATGATCAAAGCCATTTCGTCTGGGAAACTGATGACCAACACGAGTTGCGGCAGAAGAGCCGCGGCCGCCTCATCCACATCTCAGACTTCATCATTGAGCACTGTGGCCGGCTTGTTTTGACGGCCGAGGAGATCGAGCGCGAGGAGCTGCTCCCGAAGCGCCCGCTCAGTCCTGCAGAACTCGAAGCAGAACGTGTGCGTCTTGAAGCAGAAGCGGCAGCAGCTGCTGCTGCTGCTGAGAAAGAGCAGATAGCGCTTCAGCAGGGGAAAAAGCCGAGAAAGAAGCGGGCACCAAAGGAGAAGCAGGCTCCGAAGCAGGCTCCAAAAGCGCCTGCTGCAACTGATCGCACGACAGAGGGACTCGAGTGGACACCGCCCCCTCCCCCCGCACCGTTCAAACGCTACAGATGCGAACACTATGATGCATGTCGCATCATCCATCCGGGAGCTGGGCATGATCCATACTGGGACATGCCTCAGTTGATTGCGCAGGTGGGTCTCCTTCACAAAGATTGAACTGAGTGCTGACTGTGTGCAGACTAAAGGCGCGATTGACATTTTCGAGGCTAAATACCCCGATGGCCGGGCAGTGTTTGTTTTCGACTGCTCTTCCGCACACGAGGCGTTTGCCGTTGATGCGCTTGCCGCTCACAAAATGAATCGTTCTCCGGGCGGCAAGCAGCCGAAAATGCACGCCACAATCAACCCCGCAACCGGTGAACGCCAGAGCATGGTCTTTGAACCGGGCGATGATGCAGTTGACTCAGAGGGCAAGTCATTGGTGGGTCAGCCAAAGGGGATGGAGCAGGTTCTCAGGGAAAGAGGTCTGCTGGACATGCTGAATGCGGCAGCAGATAACCGGAAACGCGGCTCAACAGCAGTCGGAATTTGTCGGGAGTGTGCAAAGTCTCAAAAGGCGCGCGACCTGGAAGCTAAAGCGTGCCGCGAAGGCCTGGATCCCGAAGATGTCGCAGGAGACGGAGCCTTCGACGCTGATGATGACGATGATCGCCCCGTGGATTGTTGCATGCAGCGTGCTCTCGAGTGCCAACCTGACTTCAAGGCGGAAAAACCATTGTTGCAGGTTTTGATTGAAAAGCGGGGCCACATCTGCCTCTTCCTCCCCAAATTTCATTGCGAGCTGAATCCGATTGAGATGGTGTGGCACTGGGGGCAAAGACCCACGCACGTCAAAGGGACATGCGTGGATCGAATGTCATTCGCATGTCGTCGTGACGGAATCACTCTGTCTTTGTTGGAATCCTCTTTGTAATTAAGTAGTTACAACTGATAATTAACTAACATTCAGTGAATATCCAATGGTATTTTCAAATACTTACCTTGTATTTCCGCAGTCCAGAACTTCTTTATGTACTGTTTGTGAAGGATTTGGTGCTGCAAGCCGCGGGTGAGCGGCAGATGCCATCAGGGCTATGGCAGGTGATGGCCTGACGGGGCCGTGCAAGCCGGAAGGATGAGTTACGGTTCCGGTATGATGCAGAGTCCGGCTGAGTTGTTGTTCCCTGCTGCGCTCTCATTTATCCCGCCCGGTGCCGGCGTCACACAACCCCGGACCCCCCTTTTGGCACTGCTTAGCACGTTACCGCTCCTTTGTTGTGCATGTTGTCTTTGTCGGCAAAGTACTACACCCGTACACGGTCTCTGATGAGCTATAACAATGCTCTGACATCGCCTTTGTTGGTCCACAACCCACCCGCACGTCGTCTTCATCCCTTCTTTGACGGCCGGTGTCGTTGATGCGCCTCTACATCCGTAACGGGTAACTCCGAGATCATTGATCACTTCCCAGAACCTCAGGTGCTTACGTCCCGCCACTATCAGCATTCTGTCGCTACCCTAGCCTCATCCTCGCCCATAAAACTCCCAGCTCTCAGCTACTCAGTTTTCCTAGCCAGGCACTCCCGCTGACTTTGAACAATGTGCATGTTTTGTCAAAAATCAATTAAAAAATACTGCATATCATTACATACTGTAAATAAGATGGTGAAAATCTGTACCTAGAAGCAGACAAGTGAGGTAAATAAATAATGGCTCCCAGGAGTTTGCGTAGCAGGCAAACTGGCTCCTTACACCAAGACTCAATTGCATCCGACTCATGATCACAGCATGCGCGTGAGGGTGTGTTTGTCTGAGAAGCGATCAGCGATCTCGGAGTTACCCGTGACGGATGCAGCGGGATTCGGGGCGCATCAACGACACCAGAAGTCAAAGAGGAGATGAATGCAAAGTACGGGGGTTCGCGGACCGACAAAGGCAATGTCGGGGTACTATTGTAGCCCGACAAAGCCCATGTATCAACCTGCTAAGCACTACCAAAAGGGGCATGGGATGGGCGCCAGGCGGTGGGCTGTGTGACGCCGGCACCAGGCGCAACGTATGCGTGCGCAGCCGGGAAAATCAAGCCGGACTCCGCATCATCGCGAGGCATCGTTCCGGCTTCCACGGCCCCGACATCACCTGCCATAGCCCTGATGGCATCTGCCGCTTACCTGCGGCTTGCAGCACCAAATTCTTCACAAACAGTACATAAAGAAGTTCTGAACTGTGGAAATATAAGGTAAGTATTTGAAAATACCATTGGATATTCACTGGATGTTAGTTAATTATCAGTTTTAACTACCTAATTACAAAGAGGATTCCAACAAAGGCAGCGTGATTCCGTCACAACGGCATGCGAATGACATTCGATCCACGCATGTCCCTTTGACATGCGTGGGTCTTTGCCCCCAGTGTGGGCTCAAATCAAGCGTCGTAAGTGCTCTCTCAAGTTTCTTTTTCTTGTTGGGTCCTCACCATCCCCCGAGGTTTCCGTGAGCGTGCTGATGGCACATTCCCCACAGCCCAGAAACTTGTTCCAGAGTGCATTGAAGCTGTCTCTGTGGACAGCATTCGACGCTTTTTCCGACACTGCTACCGCTACATGGATGCTTACCGCCATGGTCTTGATCCGCAACAAGCCGCGCGGGCGGTCAAAAAATATTCGTCTCATCGCCGTATTCCTGTCGCCGATGTTGCAATGCTTAAATCTACTTAACTGTATGCTTTCTAGGCCCCAATAAGACATTTTATAGTGGTTTAGGATGGCTCCGGAAGCTTGCCGAGAGATGCCGAAGCCTTGCCGAGTGATTTTCCCACGTGTTTCACTTTCTCGAGGGACAAAAATTTAAAATCTTCTTCAATCCCTTAGATATTTTATCACAATGAAGCCCTACTATGTATCTATCGTTTCCAGATGTTTCCAAATACACACATGGTTTGCAGATAATGATCCGTGGTCATCTTTTTTGACGATCAATACTCCCTTATTCGGCAATCGAGAAGTGCCTGGTGGCACTGTACTCCCGAAACATCACGGAATTGCAGCGCGGAAGCAAAAGGGTAAATCTCTGATGGTAGGTAGGTAGGTAGGTAGGGACTCAACACCGCTGGCTCGGAAAACATGTTTATTTCGACTCTTGTGTACAGGTGCGCCACAGGCGCAGCATCCGCGTTGAATCTTGAAGTCATTGCGTTCAGACGCCCTCTGGGCAAATGTTTGCCGAGGTACGTAGACATCTGTCGAGCTCTGCCGAGGTGCCGAGACCAAGCTTGGAGGCTTGGTAGAGGTCGGTAGAGGTCACTTCGGACTACGTCCGCCTACCTGAGCTCGCTCTTCAAGTTCAGACCTCGCCGCACCTCGAGCTCTGCCAACTGCTGCCACAGTGCCACTCTCAAACTGTGTCGCCACCTGTGGCAGATGATCAAACTTTTGACAGTTTGCCGAGCGGCCCGAGATTTGCCGATGGACGTTGATCGCGCCTATTCTTTGCCGAAACGAGTCCTACGCCGATCTTGCGACGATCCTTGAAAAAATCGGATAACGGAAACCTTGATATTTTTTCAAAAGATACAGGCGAAAATCTTAGGAATCATCCTTGGGAAATACGAGCTTAATCTTTCTTAGGGAAATCCAGAAATTCCGTTCGGCCGTGTAGTAGTGCATTAGCTGTAATGTTACAGAAGCTCTACGTAATTGGCTGAACCTTTAGGTTTAGCTACTGACAAGGTCCAGTCCGAACGTATGCATCAATACACTGCTGAGTTGAGTCAACTGCGGCACAAGGCCCCACGGGGGAAACGGCCGTATCCAGTACCGTTGCCCTCCAGGGTCAAGGTCTGTTTTGGGTGATGCAATCAAGAAAACAGTGTTGGGGTCCGAGTGTGACGCGTTATACTGTTCCCTACGACATCGTGCTGACATGTCCCGTTACCCAACTTACACCTGATCGAGCACGACGCGTCGCGTCGCGTCGCGCGTCTCTGATGCGACGCGTCATCCTCTGCTCGCGCTGTCAAGCCACCGTCCGATTCTTGTATAAGGGCATAAGGAGGCTCCTAGCATGGTGGGTACTAGGGGCAGAGCAGGTCAGCCTCGTGAGTCGTTACGCGCCGTCTAGTAGCCGCTGCACACTTCTGCAGTTGTCAGACCCTCTATAGAAATGTAAAGTATTGACTCGAGTTCTTGATCCACTTTCTCACATTGGTGTCGGAGTAGCCTGACTTGAAACAATCTTTGGATTTATCCGGGTTAGGCCGTCGGTGCATATGCATGCCCTGCCCGCCAGGACCTAGGTCTAGTAATCTGTTCTCACGCTTTTGTGATTTTTCGTCTCGTCTCGTCCTCCTCAATATCCTCTCACCATGCCTGTATGCCAGGGTTGTAGCATCGATTTTTACGGTTTAACCCACGAGATCTGCTACAAATGTCAAGAGTTGGCGGGAAAATCAGAGCCGGAAAAGGGCCCGATTAGGGTAAGTGATCCTTGTGCGCTCCCGCTACCCAGATCTTGACATGGCATACAACACAGAATAAGGGGCAGTGTATGGGTTGTGCTGTCGTTTACGGAGAGCTTCAGGCGTCTCTGTGCAACAGTTGCTGCCAAAACTACGGTGCGTTTGAATTGGCATTGGTCTGCGTGATCATACCCTCACAGTGTGATCTTAGCCAAAGCCGACAGTATACCCAGTCAAATTTTAAAATTGAACGGTGCCCATGAGCAGATTCAAGGGTTCCAGACAAGTGATTTTACCTCAGAACTTTGGGAAATTGCCCAAGGTTACAAAAGAGTGGCTTCCGACCATCGTTTAGGAATTCCCCGTGTCCAAAATTCGAGTCTTCTGAAAGCGGCGACTGCAGCCACATTGAAAAAAGCGCCGCCCGGAATCTCCAAGGGAGCTGCACTTCTACAAGAGATGCAGGACAAGCGCGACCAAGGCAAGAAGGTCAGGTTCACCATCACTTTGTGCAAGTCCACCGAGAAAAAAAAAGGAACTACCGCAATTGTACCGGTACGTGGTAACCTTCATACTCTTCCTAAAAATCTCACTTGATTTAGATCCCGGAAATCCGACCTGTCGAAAACATCAACGAAGACGAGCAGATTTACACGCCGCTCGATCAGATTTGTCTTCACGTACAGGAATTTCATGCAAAATTGTTTCCTACAGCAGCAAAGATCAGACGGTGAGTAGCGTCCTCATTGTCCAAATTGCTCTCATTCAATTCTTTAGCCATATGGTCAATTTTTACGCTCAAGAGACGGTCACCGAATATTACAACATCGACGAGGACCAGCTCAGAGAGGGCACTGTCTCCGATTTTTTGCGCTACTTTCGACTCAAGGGCCATATCTCAGTTGCTCAGTATGAGGCCAAACAATTGGAGCTCAAGCTCGTTGTTGACGAGAGTACACTGGTAAGTCACATCCCACTAGATATTTGACTACGACATTTACTCTGAGTGCGTTCTCTCAGTATCCGACCCATGACTCGGGTTTCGCCGCGCCGTCTTCGGCAGTCCCGCGCTCAAGGAGCAGGACTTCGACTGCCCCGGTACCACGCAGTTCTCTTGTACATGGTGCCTCCAACGAACCTTCCAATGGACGATCCTCGGCAACTGCTCGACCCACCCGTGCAAGTGCATGGCCCAAGTCGACTCCAACGTTCTCCAGGCCTTGCGACATGGTCGAGCTAAAATTCAAGCGTTATGAGATAAAATTTGACGGAGTCAATGCGACTTATTCCATGCAGATCGACCAGCTGACGGAAAGTGTCTTTGTGCCCAAGGATTGGATGCAAGGACGCGATGATCCAAATGAATCATTCAAGACGGGGTTTCTCGGTTCTGGTTCAGCCAAAAATGTCGTTTATGTACGGTTCCCTTCAATTCTCCCTTTACCGCCGTGGATATATAAGTAACCCTTTTTTAGGCTCGCATAGGTTCAGAAGAATACGCCCTAGGTCAAGCACGGGATTTTAGATTGGACAATGCCGCCCACCTCGCCATGCTCTTTTCCGAGCTCAAAAACTTACACTACGGTGACACAGTAGCGAAGGATTTTTTCCAATATGCTGATGAAAACAATGTCTCCGTACCTCGTGAGCAGTAATCGAGCGACATCACTTATCTAATCTGACATCTCCTAGCCTTCCGATTCAATGTTGAGGGCGCTGTTCTCGGCGCTTTGGAGCCCTGCCTCAACCGCACAGACGACGTTCTCCTGTTCACTCATTTTCTTGCTACACGTCTTCTTCCCTGCGGCAAGGCGGATGAAGGTATCCAGAAATTCACGGGTAATAGTGACTGCGGAGCGCCCCCTACAGATCCCATGACCATGGCGATCCATGCCTTTTCGCACTATGTCCCACTCATGACGGACCAAGATCTACTGCTTTGTGACTTGCAAGGTAAGCAAATCCCCGACTTTCACTGAAGTTCTAGTATTCTTAATGCCATTTGAAAGGAATGTGGGACCGCAAAAGGGTCATGACCTTGGTAGACCCACAAAGTCACTCGTGAGTCGCTTTCACTCCCCAACTTTCTTCCATTTACCGAAAACCTGCCAAGGTCCGAGATGGATCCCGCCCGTCGCCCATATTGGGACATGGGACCGAAGGCAATCAAATCCTTTCTAGCCCACCATCTTAAAGTCTGTCACGAAAACGATATCTGCAATAGGCTTCGTTTGCAGGATCTCGAATTTGAACATAATGCGGGCCCCGGACTCGTCCGTCCTCGCTCACCTTCAAAATCACCGGAGCAGCGTAAACGGGCTCGTGTCGACAGAACCGACCAGCCATACCGCCACGGTACAGCCGAATCGCTCTTTACAGTCCAAGACTTTCTCCAGCTGATATCGTTACCAGGATGGCCGGACTCGGTGGAGTAGAGGATTAGTTTGTCTCTACTCACTGTGATTTGAAAGGGTTCGGGTCGTTTGTGCCGAATATATTGACTTGCAGTACCTCCCGCGTTTGAGAATCCACCCAATGCGAGGGCCCACCTTGAAGCCCCTGGAACCTGCACGAGTGACAAGAAAGGGACATTGCGATTCGCGGCTTGTCGACATTTGATATTGATCCATCCGAATCTTGTCTTACGGGACTTGCATTGTGTGGGAACTACGGGATGTCTGCCTATTCTTGGATGCGAAGTCTTGGTGGCTAAAGTTCGTGAACTCTCCACCGCTGGGTAGTTCGGGTAAAGAACACGGGATTCGAATTCCGAATCCGGTAACTCCCTCTTACATCCGACTCCTCTCGCCGTTTCCCAGAATCCACTGCCAGTAGCAGCCTCACTCCGAACTGTCTTTTACTCCAGATGTTGCGACCGATTTGTTCTGCCTCAATTCTCAAGACGGCAATACAGCCGTTCCTATTCCTGTACCCATCATCCACTTTTTGCGCATAGTACAATACTCGGTTTCTTCAGTTCCACGGGAATAAATCGTGCGTGCTCTCCTTCTGCTCCTCGTTTCATTAATGAATCACTCATAGAGCTCGGACCCATTGTACGCAAACTACATTGAAGGTACCTACCTACTTGCATGAGTTCCTATGGCGGTCAAAGTGCACTTTTAATAATCCGCTACACTTTTTGGGGAATTTGACTTTTCCGCTACTTTTATCACGAAAATCACCACTTTCCGCTACTATTTTGAGTCACATCAGACCAAAAGAGTGTAGCGGAAATCTTACGTTTTCCGCTACATTCATTTGACAGGTTTGTGATCCCGCTACTCATTTTGTGACTCGATCCGTTTCCCGCTACTTTCTTGTGAGTAGGTTCATCCCGCTACTTTTTTTCGAGAAAAATAAAAACCTTCCATTCTTCTATATAACATACAATATACCTACGGCATACTCTAAAACACGCTAGGAAGGCATGTACGACAGAAATGAGCGAGACATCACGACCTTGGTTGAGGCACGTGACCGCGACGGAGGCGCGTTCGCCGTTCTCGGCGCGCAACGGCAGCAGCACGCAACCGCAACCAGACCCGCTGGTGCTGTCGCTGCGCTCGGGGCGCTCGGGATGGATGTCGAGCTGCGTTGTCATATTTTTTGTACACCACCCTGCCGTCCTGCGTGGGCCACGTCGACATGCAGCGTGGGGGTGCCACCTGCTCACGCTCACCAGTCGCTCACCCAACCCACTGACATCTGATTCTGTTCCCCTTCCTTTCCCCCCCTCTTCTATCGAGCCAATCACCCCTCCCGCCTCATATCCGGTTCCAGCATCACATGCCGATGTACGCCGCCACCATGAGCCGCCGGATCGCTAGCCAGGCCGCCGACGCGGACCCGGTGCTGCCTTTGCGCGCCGAGAACGCGCCTCCGTCGCGGTCACGTGCCTCGACCAAGGTCGTGATGTCTTGCTCATTTATGTCGTACATGCCTTCCTAGCGTGTTTTAGAGTATGCCGTAGGTATATTGTATGTTATATAGAAGAATGGAAGGTTTTTATTTTTCTCGAAAAAAAAAGTAGCGGGATGAACCTACTCACAAGAAAGTAGCGGGAAATGGATTGAGTCACAAAATGAGTAGCGGGATCACAAACCTGTCAAATGAATGTAGCGGAAAACGTAAGATTTCCGCTACACTCTTTTGGTCTGATGTGACTCAAAATAGTAGCGGGATGTGGTCATTTTCGTAATAAAAGTAGCGGAAAACTCAAATTCCCCAAAAAGTGTAGCGGATTATTAAAAGTGCACTTTGACCGCCATAAGTTCCCGCCCCGAGTGGACCTCACCACTCGGGGCTTATCCAGTCCGCCTCGGCTTGACGGCGCATGCAGATGAACTTGACAAATGCACAGCAGCGCAAAACAAACTCTCTCAGGCTGTGCGTGGTTTATAACGCCTGCAATCCAGTAAGTGGTCAGAATTTGCTTGTCTTGTGCTGACTTACCGCCTTGTCAGGTACGGTCAGCGTGATTCAAGCGCTGCGTTGTCAGTTGCATGTAGCCGGGCCACCTGTGTCCCTAAGGGCCGCTGGTTGTATGTGCCATATCATCCGGGGATCACGCGTGGGAGGGGCCGCGAGGGAAGGGAAGGCGACTATGGTGATAAATGCGGTCTCAATGAGACCTGCACCCCGCTCGTCCTCGCAAACTACACAAAAGATGCAGAGTGTGAGTGTGTGTGGTGTGCCTATATGCATGTGGAGGCGCACACCAGCACGGATGGATTTCTCCGTTCGTGTATCTTCAAGCGCTGTATCTAATAAAATTTACTTGTCATAGCTCCGAGTCTGGCCATAAGCGCACGCAGCAATATAAAATTGACGACTGTACACAACCCCGACAACGAATACTGACAACGACCGGACTAGATACGCTGAGGAAAAACCAAGGGAAGCATGGCCATGAAGACGTGCCAAATGTTCTCCTGGGTAAGGGCCCGGATTTGAAGAGAATCATACACAATCTGGGCCCGCACTGCAAACTCGGGTGTCGAGAATGCGATAAGCGCATCCCCGCCCATGTCGGCCTTCATCTGGGCAATGACATCCACGTCCACGGGAAGCAGGCAGTTACGCCCGCCCCACTTCTCGGGCAAGCTGAAAGCCGTGTTGCGTGACATGGCAGATGGCCCTGGCTTGTCGCTCTGCTTGCGCATCTTGATGCTGTTACGCAGCGCCGCATACTGATCCAACCCAGCTTGAATGAATCGAGGCCAAAGCCATTGACAAAGCTCACTGGTAACGGTCAGGAACATCAACCACCATAGCAGGATAACTCACTACTGCTCAGGATCCTCGGAATTGTAATATCCTTTCGCAACCCCTTCATTGAATGCAAGTACACAATTATCACCAAAGTCGAGGCGAAGTCGCAACCACTGCCGTTCCACCGAAATGTTGTGGACACTGCGAAGATATACGTGCGGTGGGACTTCAACAGAATCAATGTCGGAGTGGTAAGTTTGCCTGCATCACGGTGAGTGTTGAACTCGGTGGCGCGAAAGGGGTTGATACTGACCTGAGTGTATTCACGATGCCATAAAGTAGAGTCGTTTCGGATCCACAATCCGTGGTGGTCTGGATCGGCATTCCTTTGGCGTCGAAAAATGTAAGCTACGGAGTTGGGACAGCGGACTCGGAGTACATTACTTACCCTTAAACTCCTCAACGAGGCACAGGTACAAATATCCAATGATATCCCCAATCCGATTGCTTGGAACGACCCAAGCTTTCAAGATCTTACCAGTAGCATCATCGACGATGGCCCAGACTGGAAACCCGATCTTGTACAACTTGTCGTGGCCATCGCACGACCAGCGCTGGTGGATCCCAATGGGGTATTTGGCGACACGGAAGACTTTCTTAGCTGTCGGCTCTCTGAGGGCAAACGAGTCGCTATCATTCTCCTGCATGATCTCCCAGACAAGCTGCCTATCAGGTATTTAAATGAGTTGATATGCCACGATGCAATGACGAACACACCTGGGCAGAATGATACTGTTCTCGAAGGCGACCTTGGCCCGAATGGTACGTACACCCCTTCGCTTCGCGGGGTCCTGGTCCATCTTTCTTAGGACCAACTGAACCGCGTCAGTCCTTGCCATGGTCTTCATGGTAGCTGTGCCTCCGGTGAGCCCTAGATCTTTACGGCGACGTTTGACAGTAGAGGCACTGATTTAATTCATCAGAAACACAGTAATGGAAAGGCCGAAGAAAACAACCTTTTGTGAATGTCGTAGTCCGCTTTGAGAAGGTCAGAAATCTCGTAGTTGTTCGTCTTCATTTCACAGTGATAGCCGCGGAGTGCCGCTTCCAAGCACAACTCCAAGACAGCATCTAAATCTCTCATTAAATGTGGACCCGGTCAGAGACGTCTCAGACTCACTGTATTGATGCTGATTTTTTCCTAAGGGGTTGCGGTTGTGGGAAGCCATGAACGGGCAAAGTTTGGTCCAAGTTTGGTACTACAGTCGACTCTGTCTTAACCCATACCCCTCATAACCCATACTCTGTGAAACCCCATAGGTTTTTGGTGTCCACCGTGTCGGTCCCATAATAAAATCCCATAACTTTGTACTATCCCATATTCCATACATTTTTTGGGGCAAAAACCCATAATTTACCCCTGTTTCTGTGAATTTATGGTCCAAAATTTGGGTGTGGTGAGTGATAAGATGTCGATTTGCATTCTGGGGGGGTCAAAATTGTGCTGAAAAGTGCCCAAACTTCCATTCTGAGTTGATTTTGCGCCATATACGGGCATGAAGTCATCAAATTGATTGGTAATATCTTCAATCCGGTAGGATTTGCATACCATTTAGTCCTTAAATGAGAGATAAAAGATTTTCACACCACAGCGCCTCTAGAGTACATAAATTGACCTTGAATATATATGCTGATTTTGCAAGTTTATTTCACGTGACCTCCGTCGAAGCCCATACTCTGCAATAACCCATACCCTAGGCCATCCACCGAGGGGTATGGGTTAAGACAGAGTCGACTGTAGTCAGTCTGACTTTGACCAACAGGCCAAAATACTTACGATCAACGAGACAAATTCTGCTCAACGAAATGAAGACACTCTGAATTTTAGAAAGAAAACATTAGATAAGTGAATAACTGTTGTGATCTAGTTATTTATCCGCTCCATCTGTGTTTTTAATCTCAACTACGTCTCCATCTTTGTCTTTACCTTTACCGCCAGCTCCTTCTCCGATTTCTTCAGTTACTTTGATTATGGGAGGGGCAAGTTGGCTCTGAGAGTTCACCAGCACCAGAGCCCACGCCCTCTCAACGGCTATGTTAGGCCGGGAACCGATGGCTGAGGTCAAAATTTGTCCAGAGAAGCCGTCCCGGATAACGTAGATGAAAGTTTCTGATGGAGGAAGTAGTGAGACCACCGCAGATAGTAGGTAAAAGAACTTACCACTTGAATTGTTTTCCGTTCTCATAGCCTCAGCGCTGTTATCTTCACCGTCTGAATCATCGGAATCGGAGACTTCGACCAGGTCCGGTAAATTCTCCTCCTCTTCTAGTGTGCCAGATGTTTTAGAGCTGTTGAGTTCAAGTTCAGAGAAGAATATTTTGAATAGAAACAAAAAACGACCAACCCCATTCGACGCTGTAGTACGGGCAAGAAGACTGTTGGCTTTGTTGTGACTTGCTTCGCTGCTTCCGCAAATGGCAAGTCGAAAGTACCTAGCGCAACAGTACCATTTTATAGTTACAGTCAGCTGCCAGTGACAGAAGCAGAGCGAACAGATGCACAGGAGGTCTGTTTACTGAACCCCATCATATATCGATGGGCGTTGAGTGCTCTATACGGCATTGTACGTTTGCCCACGGGCGTCACTTATATGGCATTTTACGTTAATTTCCGCGGGCTTTACGAGTTTTACATTGCCTAAGGAGCAACTATGGAGGCTGTTTCAAGATCGAGTATACTTCAGGTATTTTCAGGTCCCATATCAACCCTACAGAGGGCAGCTCAATCAAGAAATGAAGTTTGAGCTGTCTCTAACATGTGTTGTCTTTCTTCCATTTCCCGGGTTTGCTTTCCCAGTATGCAGAAAGTGGGGGGTCCCATTTAAAATTCCATGAGAATTCACACAACTAAAAGATACCTTCTACTATTTTTGAGCGCATTTCCAGGTCAAAATATTTCTCCTGCAATGTCTCACCCCACTATCAAAATAACGACGGTCAAACTGGTTAATTGAGGCTTTAATCTGCTTCAAACATGGGGGCTGGCTCTAGGCACATATTGGAACTGTTCAAGATGTTATGGAAGGTCAACAGAGTTTCCCTTATCTTTCATTATAGTTGAGTTTTGCCTTGAGAAGTTGAAGGTTGAAAGTGGATTCCAGATGAATATTGTTTGCAGAGCTTGAGGAATGTGGCCGGATTTTGCTTGGGCTGCACAGCTCGATCGTGAAGTGTTGTTGGAGAGCTTAATTTGATGTATAGGACTTTTATTCCCACCACTTTTGCTGCCCAATGTGTGGTGTGTCTTAGTCATGCTGGTTTCAGCTGATGTTATTTTTGTCTGACAATCCGGGTGTGTGTTGGATGGTGAAGCTCCAAGATCGAGCTCAAGGATATCTGAACAGTCAGCCATCGTATGAAATTTGATTTGGGTCAGTAACCACGTAAGTCTTGTCTGTCCTAGCATTATCTGTCCGTAGATGCTAGTAATGTCAAAATCAGAGGAAACTTTTATTTAATGTAACACCATCTAGTTCTTAGAGATATAGTAGAAATATGACGCGTTATGGGGTATAAAAAACGCGCCCAGTAACCACGTAAGTCTTGTCTGTCCTAGCATTATCTGTCCGTGGATGCTAGTAATGTCAAAATCAGAGGAAACTTTTATTTAATGTAACACCATCTAGTTCTTAGAGATATAGTAGAAATATGACGCGTTATGGGGTATAAAAAACGCGCCAATACGGTACTGCGATGTCTCACGATCGCGACGAAAGCAAACGCGTCCAATCACGTGACATGCCGATCAAATATTGACGGGCGTTGAGTCCCTATTTGGACGCACCACGCCGTTTACGCTCCCAAGTAATGTAGGGCTCCTTCCAATGATCCTACCCCTTCAGAGACACAATCTAATGAAAATGGGCACCAAAACTTGAATCGGTACTATGCTGCCTTGGCACAGGACAAATGCCTGCCTTGTTCGGTTACAACATGGTCATACTATAGTAGCGCACCACAGTCAGCATGTATGAGTAGAGTCGTCACGGAGTGCCAGGACCCCCGCGCACCGCGAGATGGCATCACTTATTGCCTAAAACAGACCTTGACCCTGGAGGGCAACGGTAATCCAGACTCTCAACTGACGGCGACCTGAACCCGCCAAGGGGAACCTCGGCTGTTGGTAACGATGGTAACATTCAATTTGAATTAGCTCAAAGTCACTCCCGACGACCTCGTTCCTCAGGACTCGAGGTCGATGTTCCCCGAAACCAAGCAAATCAATTCTCAGCCTCACGCCGTCGTGCTCCCCACTCCCCCGTCAGACGAGGAAAAATACAGCTATTTGAACGGTCGGCGCCTTCCCATCTACTTCTTTGGCGTGCTTGCCTTCCTATCGCTTCACCTCGGCGCTTGGCTATTCGCTCTCAGCTCGCCCGAGTTCTACTGGCGAGTCCTGATGGTCTGCTCAACTGCTGCAAGTCATTGACGATATATAGGTTCGCTGTGTTTGCTGCCATAGTGCAGGTATACCACTTGCTGTGGTATGCAATTGAGTGAGTGCTGCATAGCGAATTCTGGCTTCCTTCCAATTCTCTATCTTCAGCTTCACCGGCCGCGACTTCGATTTCAGCAACCATAAACAAACTCTCTACAAATATGCCGTGACAACAGAGGACGAGCCCTCCGTGTAGCTACTACCACTCTCTTCTTTTTCCGCCCCATCTCACTCCCTGCAGAGACATCTTCCTTCCCTGTAGCAACGAACCGCTCGAGATCCTCGAAAACACCTACACCTACGTCTCACAGCTCGACTACACTAACCTGCGCATCTGGGTCCTCGACGACGGCGCGCGCCCCGCCGTCGCCTCCCTCGCCCAGTCCAAGTTCGGCTTCGGATACATGCAGCGCCCAGACCGCCTCCTCGGCAAGGCGGGCAACCTGCGCCACGCTTTCGCGCGCACGTCGGGCGAATTCTTCGCGATATTCGACACGGACTTTTGCCCGCGGCGCGACTTTGTTAGGGAGGTGGTGCCCGTGATGCGGCGGTATGCGGACGCGGCGATTGTTCAGACGCCGCAGTATTTTCGCGTGAGTAAGGTGCAGACGTGGGTCGAGCAGGGCGCAGGCCCTCAGGTGGAAGTGCCATTCCGAGTGGACCAGGTGAATCGCGATCGCTTGGGTGCCAGTGCGTTATATTTTTTCTCTCTTTAGCGTCCAGTAATCTTAAGCGCGTTGATAATACAGCTGCGTGTGTCGGGAGCAACGCGCTTTACCGCCGCGACGCACTGAAGGAAGTCCAGGGCACCTTCGCGATTGACTACTCCGAAGACGAGCACACGGGCTTCCAGATGATTAAGCGTGGCTGGCAGGTCAAATATCTCCCACTCCCAATGGCGTGTGGAACTTGTCCGGATAGCGCACAAGTGTATTTTTCGCAGCAGGTGCGCTTTCCTCGCTTCCCTCTGTTCGTTTAGAAGTGAACATATAATTTTTGAGGCCCGCTGGTGCGCCACAGCCCCTACGCTCGTTTACCAACGCGACTTCTGGCGCGCGGATCTGCGCTTCATGCAACGCCTGTGCTGGGTTGCCCCGCTCTTCGGATACAATGCCAACGCGCTCTTCCCCTTCCTCTGGCCGCTTCCCGCGCTGCTCCTGACCTGGCGCAGACCCGAGCTCGTGCGATGGTATTGGTGGGGCCTTGTTCTCCCAACAATAATTAATTCGCTCGTCGTACGGCGTTTATGGTCGCGACAGGTGTGAATTCCGATTCAACGCTTAGCAGGGCCATGATTTGCTGGCTGACCGGTTGAAATTCGACAGGGGTATGGCCTCAACACAGTTTATCTGAACGCTGTACAACAGTGCGTACTCCTATTTTTCGGCGGAAAGTGTGTTTGTCATTCTTCAATTACTTTGATTGAAGGTATGCCCATTTGACGTCGCTCACGGACCACCTATTCGGAACATTCTCGGGCTGGGTCGCGTCGGGCGATGCGACGGCGACGGCGAATGTGACGCCCGACTCGAACTCGAACTCCGCCTCTGCCGCTGGGGAGGATGATGAGAGCACGCCGCTTCTCGGCACTGCGATGGCGAAATCGTCGTCGTCCGCTGCCGCGAGAAAGTACAACCACATGCGCATGCTGTGTATGGTTTGGGTATACGGCGCGACCGTCGCACTTGCGGCGGGCGTGGGTCTACAGATTACGCGTGGGTATCGATGGTATGAGTTTGTGCCTGCGTTAATGTGTGCGGGGTATGAGGTGTGGCGAACCTGGGCGTTTGTTTGGTGGGTGTGACCGTGAGGCAGGGAAAGTTGAGGCCCTTAAGGTGCGGGGGGTGGATGCGAGGAGGACGACGAATGGATGGTACGATTTAAACTTGGCCTATAGATTAAACACGAAGGCCGCAAGCGGGAATGCACGTTTCCTAGTGTCTTCTACCGGCCCAAATCACATCGTGTGGCAAATAACCCCCACAGGCGCAGGAGAACTCGAAAATCCAAGTATGTTTTGTATGCCGGTATCCGGCTAAAGGAGAGGGGGCGGGGGAAGGGGGAGGGGGCTTGCACAAATCTGAGATGAATGGGTTTAGCTCTGCTCGACAATGAGATAACAAAGGATTATCAAATTTTGCGCTGAGACAGATTGATTACAATCTGGGATTAGAGAAAACCTTCCAGATATTCAGGCCCTAATCCTTCCTTGTGTTTTTTGGAGTAGGAATGATATTGTAGAATTACGATATAATCCGCGCCAATAAGAACTCACTCATGTCCAGTTTTCAAGCCGGTCATTCAAGAACTCTGAACTCTTTAAATTTTTGGGTCCTTTGCATAGAAACTCAGTGGTCAATGCAACGGTCTCTTGAGCTCATGTACTGCAAATTTAACCAACTCTCAAGCTCCCCACAATCAGGGAATAACTCGGAGAATAAATTCTTACACGGCTAGGGGAGTGTTTCATATTTTAACCAAAATTGGGGGGAAGAGGGAGAAGGTACAAAGATTGGGATCAATTTGGCATGGGTTGGACTTGAGAAAGCTTTACGCATACATATGCCAGAGATACAGTACTTAATCCAGAATGAAGCTAACTACGTGTGGACTATCTTAATAAGATGGGTATCTTATCGCCATTACTTCCATCACAGCAATCAAAATGCATAGATCCACATCAGAAAAAGGGGGGGCCAATAAGTCTTTTCTTTGAGGGGCCTAGAATTTATATCTGAATACTGGGTTCCGAAATTAAAGAGCTCGGAGGAGAGTCAACAGAGCCGACATCAGTCGTTGTTATCTCATCGGCCGACGGAACTTGCCGCGCCGCGAGTCTCACGATGACGAAATTCGAGTCATCTCGCTTATCTAGCTTGCTCTGTGCTCTCAAGGACTCGCAATGACATCTCCTTCAGCGACCTATACGCGGCTCGGCGCCGGCGGAATCCGTGTCTCTGTCCCGATCGTGAGTTTCCGGGCACATTCCATCAGGAAACTGATTCAAGACATGACCCAACTTAGGTGGGATGCCTGAGTTTTGGATCCCCAGAGCAATGGGTACTTATTTTCAATCATCGCGCGTTTTCGTACCGATGAAATCGCCACAAAGCATGGGTGCTACGAAGAGCCGTCGTTCGAGGTTCTCAAAGCCGCATGGGATCGCGGCCTCACGACATTCGACACCGCGAACATCTACTCCGACGGAAAATCCGAAATTATTATCGGGAAGTTTCTCAAGAAGGTGCGTGGATTGTCGTTCGATGTCCCGTTAGGTAAATTACAAACGACTCACAGTACAATATCCCGCGCGAAAAAGTGGTCATCGCAACGAAGGTGCATCACCTCGTCATGGACCCTACGGTCGAATTGGCTGAGGGGGTTACCGCCCGCGACACGCGTGACTACGTCAACCAGGACGGGCTGTCGCGCGCGGGGATCTTCAACGCCGTCGAGGCCTCCCTGAAGCGCCTCGACACCCCGTACATCGACCTACTGCAAATTCACCGCTTCGATCCGCGCGTCCCCGTCGCCGAGACAATGCGCGCTTTGCACGACCTCGTCCTAAGCGGGAAGGTCCGCTACATCGGCGCGAGCTCGATGCGCACGTGGCGCTTCTCCGGGATGAATCATCTCGCGGAGAAGAACGGCTGGACGCAGTTTGTGAGTATGCAGAACGAATTTTCGCTGTTACAGCGCGAGGAGGTCAGTCTTGGCCGGAATTACGGCTACCAAGGCTGAATTTATATTGTCGTACTTAGGAGCGGGAGATGATCCCATACTGCAAAGCCAACGGAATCGGGCTTATTCCCTGGGCGCCTCTCGCAGGCGGGCTCCTCGCCCACCCCCTCAACACCCAAACTGCGCGCACGCAATTCATCAAGGGTACCCCGATGGAGCCAGAATTGACGGACGCGGATAAGACGATCATCAACCGCGTCGAGGAGCTCGCGAAGCGGAAGGGTTGCAGCATGTCGCAGATTGCGCTCGCGGTGCGTCTTCGTCCATTTATGTGCAACTACGGCTGACGATCGCGATATTCATTATATACAGTGGGTACGGCTGAAAGCCGACTCCCCCATCGTCGGGATCTCGTCTGTGGCCCGGGTGGAGGAGAGCGCACAGCCCGGCGTCGAGTTGAGTGCGGAGGAGGCGAAGTACCTCGAGGAGCCGTGAGTTCTTCCGTCTTACCCATGAGCAGGCAATTGACTCGGCATGGAAAGTTACATGCCGAAGCCTGTGCGGCCATATGCGTAAAGGTCTAATTTTCCCGTGCTCTCACATAAGTTATCTTTATTCGTTCGAATCCCGATTTGATGAAATGATGCGCCATCTGCTTCTTGTCCTAGTCCACGATGTCGCTCTGCGGCTCTGGTATGTCCGTGCCCTGCCAATTACTTGCTTTGAATCCATGGCCCACCATGCTCCCGCTGTGCGACTCCTTACTGCGAAAAGGCAACAAGACCGCCGTTCTGCACACGCCATCAAGCAATCTGCCAAGCTATACTTTCAGGCAGCACACAAAGGGAGTGCACTTATCGATTCGGCGGTTCTCTCCCCGTGCGTGGTCCAGACAAGGAACGAGGTCACCTCCCACCTTCGCTGACACCTCCTTGTTCCAAAACCGGCAAACTCGTCTGCTTTCGGAAACCTGTTCTTTCGACTGGGATCAAAGCCGCCGAAACAGCGCTGATCCGCCCACGCGTGCCAGGGAGACAAACTAGTGTCCCAAAACGGACGCTCGCTTGTCGTGCGATGCAGCGCTCAGTATTAAAGGTCTGTCGATCCGCCTCATCGCTATTGTCTTTACCCAAAGCAACCACTCGCAAAAGCAACCGCTCCCAGCCCCATCTGCCAATCTCTCCATCCCATTGTCCTACTCGTCATGCAGTGCTCATTCCTCGTCGCTCTCGTCATGTCTTGCTGTATGTGTTTCTACTGATCTCCGTCGAGAACATCACAGCTGATTCAAGAATCTTATCAGTGGCACTCTCGATCTCTGGTGCCCCCGTCCCCGCCTCTAATCCCGACGCAGGGCTCGCTATCCTGGATCGCACGTCTGTATGTCCACGAGCGCTCCCTCCTTTAGTCGTCCCAATCCGAACTCATCCGCTCCAGGAATCGACTGAAGTCGCCCGCGCACCGGAACCCGAGCCCGCGTGCAGACTATACTCTTGCATCTAGAATCGTGCGCATCTTTACTTCACGACTTCCCTTCTATCCTGACCATGCATTCAGACTATCAAAACACATCGGCATTGCGCCATCGTCATCTCACACGCACTCCTTTGTTCCCTTTCCGACGCACTCGAGGCTGTTACTCGTGCAGTCTCTGTATCCTTACTTCGCTCTCGTTCGGTTCCCTCATCGCGCCACAGTTATTCACCTCACAAAACTTTCCCGACGCACCGACTGTTACTTGTGCAGTCTTTTTGTATCAGTACTTCGCTACTCATCGGTTTCCCTCGTCAGCTGGCAGTGCCATTAATATTTTCCCCGCAGTCGGTAGATATAGACATGTATTTTTATTGCGATTCAAAAAGATTATTCGCGAGTTGTTAAGTACTATTATAGCCCCCGGTGATCGCGTGCCAAAGGTTTCTATTCTCCCCCTTAGATTTCTCTCGGCAGAGGGACCTGAGTCCATTGTGGTCTTTTCTACACTCTCAAATATTCTCAGATTTAAAGCACAAAGAGTGGCAAAGATATGAACTTCCCGAGCGAGTGACAGGAAGTGGAATCGATTTTGGCGTGCATTTGGCAGTGTCACAAACTGTCACAAAATTGTCCTTTTCATGTTCAATTCAGGCGAAATTTGGTCAGTGGATAGCTAGCATATGTATACTTGTCTCAGATCTTCCCCAGAGGAAAAGAGCTCGAATTGCGCCTGAGATCAACGAAAGCTCTACATCAGGGTGCTAAAATAGTAGCCGGTGTCAACAGAGTTTAGATAAAATCTCGGCATCTCGGGCCGTGGCTATCCTTTCTTTGGTGCCGCCACGTAGCGAAGGCTGTT